>JAODPA010132041.1:0-16768 GCA_025585075.1 Nepenthes mirabilis | reverse complement strand
TAAATCATACAAAATAATAAATACATTCAAAATAAATCAAATGGAATTCAGAGTGTTACATTCTCTACTCCATATAAAAATTTCGTCATTGAAATTTACATATCTCAATCATCAAATAAATAAGGGAATCTCTCATGAACTTCATCTTCATGCTCCCAAGTTGCCTTCTCGACCGAGTAATTCCTCCACAACACCTTAACCAACGGAATAACCTTATTCTTTAGCACCTGATCATTCCAATCCAAAATTTGAATGGGGAATTCAATATACCTTAAATTCTCATCGATCTCCAATGGCTCAAATTCAATCACATGAACAGGATTATACATATATTTCCTCAATATTGAAACATGGAAGATATCATGACAACCAACCAAACATGAAGACATAGCCAATCTATAGGCCACTTTTTTCGACCCACTGAAAAACCTCAAAGATACTTTAGAAACACCTGACCACCCACGTCAAATCTCAAAATGGAATGCAGGTCTGATCTCCTACTTCCAATCTCAAATCAATTCTTGTAACTCATGGCCATGTGCCCAAATGCTTTCGCTACTGTGACGACCCCAAAATTCCTAACCGAAAACCTGTAAGGTCTTAACTATTAAACGGCCGTCAGATTAATACAAACATATATAATGACCCTATACAATATATATCTAATGCAACAACAACCAACATAGGATCCAAATATCACAATATATTTGTGACTCCAATGTCGTATTTTTGGACACAACGTCGAATAAAGAGATGTCACTAGGTACCAAAACACAAACCATAAATAACTACGGAAGCATAAATAGAAAACCATCAATGCACAGTGGAGCTAAACTATCTGTATATCCTTAATACAATATATACAAATCATCAAAATATATAGAGTCCTCCGTGCATAAGGACAAAACCGCACTATGTCTAAGTCCACAAAATGACCCTCCAAGTCTTCTAATTAGTCAACTTCTAATTCTCTACCCCGCCTTACTAGGTATAAGCTCGTACTCATTTGAAAGTAAGAAAACAGTAAGAAGTGAGTCAAATACTCAATAAGACACAATGTAATCAAGGACAGTAAGTGATATACTAAAAATAAAGTAGAAGATGGATATGTGAGTATAGTATAAATGTATAAATATAAAACATAATTAAATACACTTTTCAGAACTCATTTTACTTCCACATTTTATTTCTAATTCCATTAGATTCTAAAATATGAAAAAACTTCTTTATCTTTGCAAATCAGGGCCAGTCGACCTTACCAACTAATGGTATAGTCAAATTGAGGAAATGATTATGTTATTCTACGTGATTTAAGGCACTACCCACAGATCTCAAATTTTAACGTCCCGTAGTGGATGGTATACCTATAACTTGGATATATTGGCCAATAGTCCTTATTCTTATGCCACCATGTCCCCCGTGGCCCAGAGGTAATTCCTTGATTTATCACAGTAATATTCTAAGGCATGCCAGGGAATACTACCATCTGATATAAAAAAATCCTTGGTTTTATTTCATAATTCATTTTCATATTTTTTATTGGAGACTTTGTACAAATATTCATACTTCTTTTTCTTTGAACTTCTCAAATTAGGAGAAAGTTCCAAATATCAGATAACAGATAACAAATTGTAGTGTTTCAATTACTTGATCCAAATTCATAATTTCATATCCTTACAAATATGGATATAGATTTCATATTTTGATAGATATAGATATATATTTTTTATATTCTTGTGGGTTTAAATCTTTACATGCCTTTAAATACATGTACAAATGATCTTAAAGCTTGAAATATTTAAGAAATTCTTACCACAATGAGCCAAACATAACTTTAACGTTTTCGGACAACAAATTCCTTCATAAACAGTTCACAACACAACTTTTGAAATACACAAAATATCATATACAATTTACATGCAAGTAAATATCAAATAATTAAGGTAAAAATGTTCATGAAGTTAGGATTTTAATTATCTAAAGCCAAATTATATATAAATACTAAATTATATAGGTAAAAATGTTGGGGAGTGGGTTAGGGTTTTCATGTGCCCCAAATCATATAAAACTATAAAATTGGATACTCAATCAATAATTAATCATATTCAAGACATGGGTATTAATTTCCTAAGCCAAATCATGCAAAAATCTCAAAAATAAACGGGTAAATGAAATGGGGCACAGGTTAGGGTTCCTGGAAGCCATAAATCGTACAAATTTTAGAAATTGAACATGAAATCGACATATATACATACTCAAGTCATGAGTTTTATGAAATGTAAACTTAGACGGGTATCAAAATAAGAATACCCGAAGAGAATGAAACAAAAGTATAAAGAAACATGAGAAAAGTATATAAATTTACTTACCTCTACCCGATCTACAACTTTTATAACAGCTCTCAACTGGATTCAGACTCAGAAGTCTCGATCTCCTCCTTCTCTCTCTTTTCCTTCGTATTTTCTCTCTCTCTCCTCTTTCTCTTCCCATGTGAAAATGATGCAAAAAGAATCCTCGTGCATTTTTATACATAGACTGGTTCTTCAAGCGCCAGTCAAGCGCTTTTTGAGCGTCGCAGTACCCAAAAACCTATGCTCAAGCACGCATCGAGCACGTAATTCTGCCAAATATGCCCTGAGTGTGCCTCGGGTATGTCATTCTATTTTTTGCGCATGAGTTGCGCCTCATGTGCAGGTCAGGCGCTGGTCAAGCCTGCAGTGAACTTGCTTTGCACACGCGCCATCTTGGACTCATTTCGACCCTTCTAATTCAACTTTTCACATCATTGGACCCTAATTTTGATTATATTAGTTTAATATGTCGCGATTATCATAATTTAAAAACTCGAATCTTATTTACGGATTAACTTTTTAAAACTTACAACGTTGGTTCCCTATTTTGCCAATTTCAAGTCTTTGAGCTTTTTAATACAATTTCTCCCATATCCTTTGACCTCGATTCATTTATATTGATTTAAGTACTCCTAATTACCATATTTTAAAAACCAATACCATATAAATCGTTCCCACTTATAGAAATTTTATCCTCGAAATTTAATGAACCTCAAAATCCAACGATTGAAAAAGTCCTTTCAGATTCCTTCTCCAAGTTCCTAAGACTCATCCTAGAAAGCCTTAACTAATTAAATTATCCAAATTTCTAATACCTAATATTTCCTATATAAATCTAGGTTGAAACCTTATTATAATGTCCCGATTTAAAAATATAGTAATTAAAGTCGTATAATCAAGATTTGATATAATAAATTAATAGTCGAAATATTAAGATGTCATCATGGCTAAGAAATTATCTGCTAAGGACAATAATAGTAAACCAACGGAATTAATAGTGGACCGGTAGAATTAATTATTGAACAGAATTAGCAAAGTTAACCTGCCAAAATCGTTGATTGGATTGGTATGTTTGACCGGCTAAATCAAAATGTTAACCGTCCAGGAATTGCTGACCGGTTGAAGGTGAAAGTGACCGGTCAACACGTTGATTGGTTGATTAAGATTTTTGCCTAGTATGGTGCATTTGGCCAGAATACATAATTTACCTGGTATGGTGCAAAATGTCGGAATGGAGTATTTAGGCGGAATGGTACATTTTGGGTGGTTTGGTGTATTTTGTCGGAATGAAGCAAATTGATGAAATGGAGTAAAAATGACCTATATGCCTTGTAGCAAAAAATGACCAGTCTGACAAAATGAGATGAAATTATCGGTTTGCACCAATTTATAGAAATAGGTGGAATTATCGATTTGCATGAATTTACAGGTATAGATGAAAAATGCCAGTATGCTTTTTGAAGAAAATGACTGGTTGCAAATGTCGGTATGCATTTTGAGAAAAAATATCTGGCTGTCAAAATATCCGGTCAACACCCTCTTGACTGGCAGACTGTGAGATAGAATCTAGTCAGCACCCTGATGATCGGTTAAGCAAGGTAAGGGAAATGATCCGGTCAACTGAAGGTTAACTAACTAGGAAAAGCTAAGATATGATAAAGAAATAATCCCACCAACTGAGGAAGGAGAATGGATTTCTGCCGGAGAGGATTGAGAGAATGTCTGGAGACGATTTTCGGAGAGGATTGAGAGGAAATTTGGAGACGATTAAGTAAATTTTTGAAGACGTTTTTCGGAGAAGATACCTAGAGTAGATTGATAGAAGATAGCCGAAGTAGAATAATGAATGAATCATTGACAAATTGTGAGAGTCCATCGGATTTTCCCTATTAGCCAATATTGTTTTAAGGTCGGAGTGGTCTAGCCAGAGTGGCTGAATTGCTTCCACCTACTTGAATGATCTAGAATTCTCTAGAAGATGAAATAAGAGAAAAATATATGAAATAGGTAACTTGCCCCTACCTACTACCACCTACCCAATTGCCTATAAATACTAAGTCTGGCAGTTTAGGAGGAAAAGTTTAGTAGCGGGAAAAAAAAAGGTATAAAGGAAATGAAGAAGGTAAAGGAAACACAGAAGAAGAAAATAAGGAAAAAAACACAACACCATAATTGAGTAAAGAATTTGTAGTAAAAGGCTAAGGCTAGTGTACCCAAGTTTTTACTAAATTCATGTTTCGAATCTAATAAGCATTATTGTTTTGATGCTCTTCTTCAAGCATGTCATAATGATTGATTTCTTATGCTCATTGCACGTGGTATGTTTATATGGGATTTTGTGCTATGATCCATACTTGAATAATGTTAGAATTCCTTTCTGTTTATGACCAAAATATAATTATGAGCATTAGCATGTTGATGATGTTTATGGATGTAAGCATGTTTCCTTAAAGAACCCTTGTTATCTGCATATAAAGGAAGTCTGGTTATTTGCATTATTGAGTAACTTCGGCTATTCATGCACTTAAAGAACTTCAGTCTTTTGCATATTTAAGAACTTCGGACCTCTGTGCATTGTGAACTTCGGAAGATGCTCTTTAAACTTTGGATTTTTGGAAGATTATGATTTACGAAAATGGATTTTGGATGGTCGAGAGTTGAAGGCCTTAAATGTATCAGTTTTGTTGGTCAATAGCAACGGATCTTAAATGTAGCGATTTTATTGGTCAAGAATTATGGACTTTAAATGTAGCGGTTTTGAGGTCGAGAGTCACAGACCTTAAATGTAGCGGTTTTGTTGGTCAAGAGTTACAGACCTTAAATATAGCGGTTTTGGTTAGCCAAAAGTTACTGACCTTAAATGTAGCGGTTCTGATTGTTCAAGAGTTACTGATATTAAATGTTGATCAAGAGTTACGGACCTTAAATGTAGCAGGTTTTCAACATTTGGTTTGGATTGAATTTTGACAGAAACTGGTTTTGGAAGTGAAACATGCTTTGGTAACCATTTCTCATGCAAATGACTTCGGCCCATGATCATGTTCTGCATGTATAAGGTTATTATTCTGTTTTTCTTTTTAGTTTGGTGAATATATATATATGCATGTTTTTGTTTATGGGTACCTTGCTGAGCTTCTATTCACTCCTTTTCTGTTTTCTAACTTTTAGACGATGATGAGTTTATGCCGAACGAGAAAGAATAGGATCGGACCGACTAGCTAGGAAGGAAAGGTTGATCTAGACGCTTGTGGCAGTTAAAGATCGACCTTGATGTATTTTGGTACAATCTGAAATCTTTTGTAAAATGATTCTGTTATGAAAATATAATGGATATTTAGATGCTTCCGCTAACATTTTATCGTTTGAGAAATGTTGGTTCCTAATGGCATCTCAACTTGTTTGGTTTTTTTTGGTTTCATGCAACCCATCTAAAATCCTTGGACAGTCAAGATTTTGACCGACCTAGTTCGACCGACCTACTTAATCAGGCCAACTCAGGAGCTCCGGCCTTATGCGATCCTGTGTGCACACAAAAAAATAAAAATTTTAAGTCCACCCATGCATTGTACAGAGTATATTTTACCATGCTATATGTACAGTAAATTAACGGAGGTCATATGGTGAACTTATGACCGGTCCATCACACTTATCATAAGACAAATTCTTAATCTCCTATAACGACTTAGCTTGGTTACGTACCTATATCCACAATCATCGATACATGAAAAATTTCTTGATAATCCACCGAATTTGAAGGTAACCAAATTTATTGACTACTTCTCCGACTTTGTTCAAAACCTTAAACGAACTAATGAACTCCTACTTCAGTTCATTCTAAACCTTGAAAATGACAATTCACTTGGAACCTCAATCTTGTCTTAAAATCTTTGGGCCATGGGCCCACACGCTACTTGTGACGGAATGGGTTATTATCTTCTAAAGACCACCATCAATAAATATACAAAATTAATGCTCCAAATTTAAAGCATTTAATTTTGTAGAAAATTAGGCAGAGTTCCCTCTAAAAATGGGCCAAAACCATACAAACAACCTGAATTACTCTGCATACAACATATACATAAATATTCCTCATCGTTTTAACCCACAACACATACACAACATATCCACAGAATTAACAAATGTCATGTTATCCATAACTCCAATACAGTACTCCTAAACTACCGTATTGGATCTAAGAGAGAGATCTTCTAGGACCAAAATAAATTAAAATATCAAAAATAATGTGGAAGCAACTATAATCATATATCAACCTACAGAAGCAAAAATAATACATTCATTAAAGTACTAAAGTATTCTATATCATCATAATATACAATATTCATTCAAAATACTAGCTATATAAATTCACAAGTCCTCAAGGCTTTCAAAATCTTCAAAGTCTTCAAGCCCACAAGCCTCCTTCCTTCTAACTAATCGTATCTTTAGTTCTTATCAGGTTTTAGCTTATTTGGAAGGGAAAAATAAAAGCAAGGGTAAGCAATTGCTCAGCAAGGTACCCAAAAATAGCAAGAAGATACAAATATCATTAAAACATGTAAAATATAAGGAGAAGGGAATTTAGAAGAAATTTGAAAAATCAAAAATGTATGTAGGCGAGGCAAAAGTATGAAAACAATGCATAACATAAGAAAATCATGTTCAAAAGTTCTTGGTTCTTCTTTCAAAACTCTTTTCCTCCAAAGTTTACATCTTGAGGATAGGATGGTCAAAATCCTTAACACAGAAACTATTTTCAATATTCTCAATTCAAACTATTATTAGAATTCTCAATTCGGAAGCTCTTCGCAATATTTTCAATTCAAACTCTATTCTTCCTAGATTTACATCCCGAGTACAGGATGATCAAACTCTAAATTCTGAATTCAAACACGGAATTCCTCTTGGATTTACATTCCGAGGACAGGATGATCAAACTCTAAATTCAAAGCTCTATCCTCGAAAATTTACATCTCAAGGAAGGATGATCAAAGTTCTCAATTCAAAGCTCTATCCTCCAAAATTTACATCTCAAGGAAGGATGGTTCTCTTATTCAAGGTTCTTAGTTCAAATATGAATTCCTCCTTATTTACATCTCGAGAACAAGAAGTTCAATTAGGCCTAATCGTTGTCCTCCAAATTAACGCCTCGAGGAAGGCGGTCCACACATCACTTGGTGGACAGGGCTATGCCCTTGGCATGCCGGTGAGCTCTCGGCCGAAGCCATTAAACAGGCTTGGAGCTCTTAGTAATGTCGGACGATGTAACATGTTACAATTTTTTAGAGGAAACTTGTTCGAATAGCCCACATAATTTATCAAATACTATTTCATCTTCATATCTTGAGATTTACAAATACCCTACTCTCCATTTTCGAGCAAGGATTTGAAACGAAGCTTCCGAAAATAAATCGAACACAAAACACATGTTAAATGACGAAATCGAAGCAATACATCATCATATTTATGTATAAACATAAAATCTATTCAATAAATCATAAGAAACATGCATCATTCAGAGCTAATCTTAGAGAAAGAGAGTTTTAGGGCATTAATATTGAAGTGGAGATATTGAAAAGTGATAGTAAGGAAAAATAAAGCTTATAGTACACTTACCTTGGTCTAATTTACTAATTTTCTTACTCTGATCGGATCAAATGTGGCTTAGATCTCCTCCTCATTCTCCTTTTTATAAACGAAAATTAAAGTCGGTGGGTTGGATTTCTGACTAGCACTCGAGTACCAGTCGAGTGTCTTTCGGGCACCCCCATTATGCCATACTGCCACCTTGAGCGCTCGTCAAGTGCCCTTCGGGCGATCGATTATGCTAAATGTGTCCGAGTGGTGCCTCAGGCGCTACTCGGGTGGACCTGTTTTGCTAAATGTGCTTGACTTGCACCTCGGGCACTAATCAGGTGCCTAGCCCATTCACCATATTTTGCTTCTGATCTTAATTTTTTACATTTTTAAGTTTAATTCTTGATCATTAATAATTCAATTACCTCCTAATTACCATGTTTTGGAAATTGGAACCTCACACGCTACGCTACTCTGATTAACCATTTACTTGCACACTAAAATTCTTTTGCGACTTCTGTCTATTGATTCACATCGGACACTTACTAGGATATTATAATCTATGCAATTAAACGTAACTAGCAGCCCTAACTTAGTCCTAATCTAAGTTACGCAAACTAGGATGATTAGAACTATCCAATCTAACTTATCATCCTATACCTTCATCTACTTATTCAATCTATCTTACTCTAACCTAAATTTTCATACAAGATTCAGATCAAATTTAAGGCATCTCTTATCTTTGATACAAATTTGACGACCACAAAAAGTCTAACCGGAAACCAATAAGGTCGCAGCTATGAAACGGCCGTCAGACTAATAAAAACCTATACAATATATATATAATGCAATAACAACCAATACAGGATCCAAATGCCACAATATATCTATGACTACAACGTCACTTCTCCGGACATAACGTCGAACAGAGAAATGTCACTAGGTACCAAAACACAAACCATAAATAAACACAGAAGCATAAATAGAAAACGATCAATACACAGCGGAGCTAAACAATCTGTATATCCTTAATACAACAGATACAAATTATCAAAATATACAGGGGTCCTCCGTGCATAAGTACAAAACCACACTACGTCTAAGTCCACAAAATGTCCCTCCAAGTTTTCCACTTAGTCGACTTCTAAATCTCTACCCCGCCTTACTAAATATAACCTCGTATTTATTTGAAGGCAAGAAAATAGTAAAGAGTGAGTCAAATACTCTGTAAGACACAATATAATCAAGGACAGTAAGTGATATACTCAAAATAAAGTAGATGAGGGATATAGGAGTATAATATAAATGCATAAATATAAAACATAATTAAATGCACTTTTCGGAACTTATTTTACTTCCACATTTTATTTCTAATTTCATTATGTTCTAAAATATAAAGAAACTTCTTTATCTTTGCGGATCAGAGCCAGTAGGCCCTACCAACTAATGGTGTAGTCAAATTGAGAAAAGAATTATGTTATTCTACATGATCTAATGCACTACCCATGGATCTCAAACTTTAACGTTCCGTGGTGGATGATATACCTATAATCCCAAATATAATGGGCCGATAGTCCTTATTCTTATGCTACCATGTTCCCTATGGCCCAGAGGTAATTTCTTGATTTGCCACAGTAATATTCTAAGGCATGCCAAGGAATGCCACCTTTTGCTATAAAAAAAGTCCTTAGTCCTATGTAATGATTTCTTTTCATATTTTTTATTGGAAACTCTGTATAAATATTCATACTTCTTTTTCTTTGAACTTCTCACACCGGAAGAAAGTTTCAAATATCAGATAACAAATAATAATTCATAGAGTTCCAATTACTTGATGCAAATTCATAATTTTATATCCTTACAAATACGGATAATGATTTTATATTCTAATAGATACGGATATATATTTTTCATATTCATGTAGGATTAAGTTTTCACATGTTCTTAAATACATACATAAATTATCTTAATGCTTAGAATATTTAGAAAATTCTTACTACAATGAGCCAAACATAATTTTAAAGCTTTCGGACAATAATCCCTTCATAAACGGTTCACAACACAATTTTTGAAATATACAAAAGATCATATACAGTTTACAAGCAAGTAAATATCAAATAATCAAGGTAAAAATGTTCATGAAGTTAGGGTTTCAATTATCTAAAACTAAATCATGCATAAACCCTAAATTATATGGGTAAAAATGTCGAAGCATGGGTTAGGGTTTCCATGTGCACCAAATCACATAAAAACTACCAAATTGAACATCCAATTGATAATTAATCATATTCAAGATATGGTTATCAATTTTCTAAGCCAAATCATGCAAAAACCACAAAAATAAACGGATAAATCAAATGGGACAGGGGTTAGGATTTCGGGAAGCCATAAACCGCACAAATTTTAAAAATCGGATATGAAATCGACATATGTGCATGTTCAAGTCATGGGTTTCATGAAATGTAAATTTAGACGGGTATCCGAACGAGAATACTCGAAGAGAACAAAATAGAAGTGCAAAGAGACAAGAGAAAAGTATATGAATGCACTTACCTCGATCCGATCTATAATTTTTATAACTAGCTCTAAGCCAGATTCAGATTCGAAAGCCCTGATCTGCCCCTTCTCTCTCTTCTCCTTTGCATTCTATCTCTCCTCTCTCTCTTCCCACGCTAAAATGATGCAGAAAGAACCCTTGTGCATTTTTATACACAGACTGGCGCCTCGAGCGCCAATCAGGCACTACTTTTTTTCGGTAAGTAATTAAAATTTGATTAAAAGAAAAAAAAGTATACAAAATTATATTCTAACTCTAAGTATTTTGCCAACTTAGAAATAGAAATATAGCCGCTAGGGCATTCCCTAAGCACACCATGAAACAATCATGAAAACAAAAGGAAATTTCACAATGAAATAAAGAAACCGGCCAAAAATTATCTGCCAATTCGGCAATTAGCCATCAACCCAAGCGGAAAGGGTCCAATTTCAAAGCAAAAGCAGCTTCAGCATTCAAACGACCACTGCATGAAGACAGCAATCCATATTAGTAAAGCCAATTAGGCACTACAGTACCCAAAAATTCAAGCCCGAGTGCGCGATTCTGCCAAAATTGCCCCGGGCGCACCTTGTTCATGCCTCAGACGTGACATTCTTTTTTTCACGCCGATTCGTGCCTTGGGCGCGGGTTAGGCCTTCGTCAAGCTTGCAGCGAGCCTATTTCACATACGCGCCGTTAGGGAGCCTTTTCGAACCTTCTAACTCAATTGTTCATATCTTTAGACCCTAATTTTGATTATATTAACTTAATATATTGCAATTATCATAATTTAAAAGTCGAATATTATTTACAGATTAACTTTTTAATGTTTATAACGCCAGTTCTCGATTTTGCCAATTTTAGATCTTTGGTTTTCAATCCAATTTCTCCAATGTCCTTTGACCTCAATTCATTTATATTGACTTAATTACTCCTAATTATCATATTTTGAGAACCGGTACCTTACAGCTACCGCACTCTAATCGATGATATGTCTGCGAATTATCGCCCTATGGAATTCCAACTTGGCCCCCAACTTCTTATGCGAACTTTTCCCCAATTTTTTGTCATGAACGTCAAATCAAAATCAGAAGCCTCGAAACTAGAGTACCTTGCAAACTCATTCTTCCAGTATACCAACGTCCAATCTTGAGTATGATATCCTAACCGGTATGCAATGAGTCGACTTCATCAGCTTGTTCATCATTACCCAAATTGCCAGTAAATTTCTTACCGTCCAAGGCAGACCTGAAACAAAATCTCAAAAGCTTCTTCTACTACTCGGCTTTCTCCTTTAGACCCATAATACACCTTGCCACAAAATCGAAACAAATTGCATACCTCAGTCTACCAGCCTCATTCATTAATTCCTCCTTCTACTCTTCAAGATTCAAACACAAATAGTATCCCGAGAGAGAAGAATTCCCACTGTTCACACATTAAAATCTGCCAAATATTCGCTACCCAAGACTCTGGCAATCTTCATAAAATACGAGCTGCTCATAAAACACAGCTCATCACCCAAATCCATCTTCTCCAAATCATAGGCTGCATCTCAATACAAGATAACAGTATCCTCGACACTAGGGAGTGCAACCGCAAAGTGCAACTCCTTATTCCAGCCAACCTTCTCATTTCTTAATCTTCAAATGCACTATTAAAGCTGAAGACTTTTGACTCAAAATATTGACAACTACATTCGCCTTCCGAACTGAAATCGAATTTTGCATTTGTAATTCTTCAACAATTCCATCCACCTGCGCTGTCTCATACTTGACTTCTTCTACTAGACAATTACCTCAACCCTTACAATAAAAAAAATAGATCACAAACTCTTCCACATACAGATAATACATCCAAGTTCTCAAAGAAATTATCTTCGCTAATAACTCTAAACCATGGGTGGAGTAATTCTGTTAATGAACTTTCAAATGCCATGACTCATAGGAAATCACCTAACCTCACTGCATTGGAACACATCCCAATCCCTTCTTGAAAACATCATAATACATAACAAATTCACCCGATCCATTAGGGATCATCAATATTGGTGCCGATGTTCATCTTCTTTTCAGCTTCCGGAAACTATCCTCACAATAGCCTACCCAAAACTAAAGCATCCTCTAGCTAAAATTCGTACTTATTTAACATGGCATACAACTACCTGTCTCTTAAGGACTGCAACGTGGTCTTCAAATGGCTGTATACTTTTCAAGATTTCTTGAACAAATCAAAATATCATTAATAAATCACCACAAATTAATCCAAATGCTGCCAAAGATCTGATTCATAATATCCATAGAAGATACCAATGCATTCAACAATCCAAAAGGCAACACGAAAGCTCATAATAGTCATACCTCTCCCTGAAGGCCACCTTAGGTATATACTTCCACTTAATCCTCAATTAAGGATACCTTGAAAGCATATCTATTTTAAAAACTCTAAACTCATGCAATTGATTAAACAAATATCCATCAATTCCCAATGACCACCTTATCAAACAAGTCATCTCTCATACAAATCCTCTATCCTCAGGAAGGTATACTTATTCCCAATAATTCATGTATAAACCCATCGATCCATCTTTTTTTACCAAAGAGCACTAAAGCACCCTACACCAAAGTACTTAGTTGAATGAAACCTTTATCCAACAGATTCTATAATTGCTACCTCAACTACTTCAATTTTAATGGGGTCATCCATACTGAGTCCTCCAAAATTGGTGCCAACACCAACACAACTTCAATAGTAAACTCAATCTCTCGATTCAAAAAAAGAATCTAGACTAATCCTTCAAAAAGAAAGCATCCTCAACTTACATATAGCTGAAATATTTTCAATGACTACAAAATGACTCCCAAATGTGGTCACATTTGCCAATATGCTCTACATCCATTCTTCATCAAATGATTTACGTGCAAATTTGAGATCAATCCCATCATGCTTCCCATCATTTCTTTCTTAAATTTGAAAGATTCATTACCTTGGATACAAACTAGATTAGTCTGAATGAAACAATCTACACTAGCGTGGAAGCATGCCAACCATTCACATCTCCACAACTGAAGAATCGACTTTAGCGTCACAAGCTATCATTGTGAACACCCTGTAGGAGATGCTGTCTTCCTATCTGGAGACTTTAGGTTTGGACAATCCTTTGGCAAATAGCCCTCTTAGCTACAATTAAAGCAGCTCCACTCTGGCGGGAACAAGCTCGCTAGTTGACCTCGTGAATTGGAACCTCGGAAGAGAAGGCTTCGCTTCAGCTGACTTCCTTTTATTTTGACTTTTAGACATCAATTGTGATATCCAACACAAGCCTCCACCCTTAACTCTCACCCTGATACACAGGTTTCTTCTGAAAATACATATCATGGAACTGTTCCTACTCGATCAATATGGCCCATTCCATTACCTTACTATGAGTTCGTAATTGGAGTAGCACTAACTGCTTCCGAATTAAATCTTAAAGTCCCTGCAGAAATTTTTGGGCTCTCAAAGTCTCGTCCACAACCAAATAGGGAGCAAGCCGAGATAGCTCTGCAAACTGTATGCTGAACTCAGCTACTACCTTGATTCTTTGTTGTAAACTACTAAACGCAGCTCGCTTAATCTTCCGAATGCTCAATAGAAAAACTTCTCCAAAATGCCTCCTGAAAGACACCCTAAGCTATGTCCGCATTCTCCTAGCCTAAGATATGACACCGAGTGGCCCACCATAGGCCAGTCTTTCCTTCCAGCTCAAATGTAGCAATTTAACTTTATCCTCATATGGGTAACTAATCACCTTCAATATCTTTTCCATCTTCTAGGTCAAATCTTCTGCCTTGATCGGATCAAATTCTCTCAAGACTTCGGAGCAGGCCCACCCTAAAATCTGTCAAATAGACTCCCAAAAATGTATACCTTTCTATCAAAGAATGCCCTTTGACCTGCCAACCTTTGCATAGCAACTAAATCCTCAGTTGGCTGCTAGATCATGCAATTCATTGCATCACTCATGTGACCCATCATAGCCAAATGACCAATTTTCTATTCAAATCTGAACCCTTACAATACAAATTTCTATTATCCATCATAAATGGTACTTATCACACCAAATATTCAACCAATTATTTACTCAAAATGACCAAAAATGCTTTTGTTATGACTTTTCTCTAATACAATTTATAAGAAATTCGAATCAAGTAGGTCAAATAAATAATTAATTAATTTTTAATTAACAGACAAATAAATTTCAAGTCGAGTGTGAAATAACAAACTAACTAAAAATTTCATCATCATATTGAAAAAGCACTTTTCGGTGCTTTCGTGAACAATTAAATTTCGACCCCAAAAATTATAGCGGAAGCAAAAATTATAAATAACTATAAATATCTAATACACGTAAAAGATATTTAATTCTAGATGCTAACAAGTTTAACAATCATGCACAATATAAGTACTTATAAGCAATAAAGATAAAGACTCAATTTTTTGGTGATGAAGTGAAAACTCGATACCCACGGTATCGAGAAAAACACTCCGGGCTTCAACGGCCAGGGAAGCAATGCACTATGAAAATCAACTTACAGACCGGGTGGTAACGACGCGCTAACCTAGCCGACTTACTCCCGTCACGTGATCCCTACCAAGGAACTCCTTGGATTTGCCCGCGGCAACGGAACCGGACACCTTCCGGTCTTCACGTCAATCTTCCCTCGAACCACTTGAATTTCCACTCACAAACGAGTCTCCTTCTTCACGAACCAAAGTCTCCAACGATGGTAGAAGGCAAAGATTCAATGGTTGAATAAGGTGGGTGAGAAAACTAGTTTGAACATGTAGAGCAATATTGTAGTGTTAGTTTTCTCAAGAGAAGCAACAAAAACTTTGAAGCATGAGAGGCTTTTCTTCTCAAAAAGGCACGCAAATCAACTCTGCAGAATCCCCTAGGTTTCAAAAAATAAGGCTAGTATTTATAGTGGAGCCAAAAACGCATTTAAAAATTCTGCCCGTTGGACCGGCGCTCCAGCGAGGCTCGAGCGCTCGGCGAGCTGCCAGGGAGCGAGCAGCGAGCGGGCGACCTACTAAATTTTCGGCTCGAGCGGCTAGCGAGCGAGAGGCGAGCGGCCACCCTACTGGTTTTTGAGCTCGAGCGGGAGTCGAGCTCATGGCGAGCGGGCAGTCTTTGGATGAGCTCAAACGACTAGAGGGCGGACCGAACGGACTGTAACCTGACAACCCATAATCCGACATTAATACAATAATACATATGGTCACGGAATATGCCAATAAGACAAATGTCTCTAACACATATAATAAATAATATAAACCATCCCAAAACTCATCATAGAATCTCATCGATCAACCATCCCAATAATATAAATATGACATACTTCAAACAGTCAAAAGAAAGATAATCAAATAATGACAATGACTCATTCACATAATATAATAAATTCATAAATTCTTAATACGCAGACCAAATGCCTATATTTGGTTGACTTTAATATCTAAAGATATAACCTATAATAAACCCAATCGAAAAGAAACAAAATATGGTCGATATCATTTATCTAAACAGATGTGATATTTACCAGAGTATACGATACCGCATCAGATCTCATTCAATTCCTATAAAGATATCCAAACCATCTACTTTGAAATGATAAAATAAAAAAATATGAGTTTAAAACTTATCAACTATCATATATGTAAACAAATGTGTCTAATAAATTAGAAAAAGGGTTCAAAATATATTTTTAAAAAGTGCATATAACAGATACATTTTGAAATCACCGATATCAGATGTGAAATTATCAAATCGAAATCAAAATCTAATATTAAAACCAATGGTAGTCTATTACTCAAATCGTATATTAAATTAAAACAAATATCAATAAAAAACTAGTTCTCTCAAGACATATATATATATACTTGTCTCAACTTCATAAAAGTAAGTGTAGAAATTTTCTTAAGTAAATAAAGTAAGAAGTTGGATCAATGATTGATCAATAGATAGTATATTCTAATATGTCCTATTATATTATAGTGCAAAATCGTTGTCTGATTCAGTACCATAATGTGGTTTCCAACCCTGTCTACAAGGCGATAATCTATAGATGGTCCACCTCTGGATCCTTAAATAGGAGGGTACACCTTTGATTGTATGGAGAAAAAACACAATTTGGGTTTCGATCGGCTACTCTTTTAGTTAGTAAGGCCTAATGGCCTTGGTCCCTAAAGAAAAATAAGTTTTCAACTTGTTTTAATATATAATAATAAAGAAGAACAATAAGTATGTTATGATAGAGAAAGAATA
>JAODPA010132030.1:4481-16772 GCA_025585075.1 Nepenthes mirabilis | reverse complement strand
AAAAAAAAAAAAAACCCTCTAAAGCAAGACTCTTCAGAAATCAAACTTTGGTTTCCAGGAAATAAGTGGAGGAAACGGCAAACCCTTCAAAATCATACGTGCGCACCAGTCTTTGCCTCTTGCGAGGGGAGTCGAGCCAACAGAACTCAAGATGGAAGGACTTGGATTCAGCCACGCTCTTGGCGACGTCTGATGGGCATCCCATGTACATGCCTCCAGGCAGCAAAGTTAACTGAAACCCTTTATCAAATGTAACCAAGTTTTCTGAGATTCTGCCTGTCCAGTGAACATTGGTTGTCACATCACCTGCTTTGCTTGTTGAGGTAATATCCTAAGTGATGAAATTTGTCGTCCCAATTAAAACAAAAATAAAGAGTTGTGCAGAAGCAATAATATTCTGTCTGAACTACACATATTCACGGAAAATAATCAAATATAGATCAAAAGAACATATCAGCCAAGGAAATATTGATGTTCATGGTAATTATTCCTTGTGGCAGACAGCGTGAGGAGGTCCTTCAGAGTTGATCCAATCGAAACAAGTTAATCAGCCCCAAGAAAGAAAAGGGTTCCAACAGTTTTGCTATGACCTGGGAGGATGCGATGAAATGTTATTGTGCAATGATGAAGGGAAAGAAGAGGGAAGCTCTTCGTAAGACAGCATATCTAGCTGCCTGTATTTAGTATATAACATGTAGCAGGAAAGAACTACCAGATCACATCTCAAGCCTAGAAAGGAATGGGAAGACTTAGTGCAAATTGATTCTTAAGAATTGATTGATCCTGTAAAGTTTTGTTATTTAATTTCTCTGTTTTAGCCTTCTGATCTTCCAAACCTTCTGAGATTTTGGCCTGGTAACAGGTTGATTGTAAACTTGCTTATCAAAATAAAGTAGTGTATAAATTAACTGAAAATTACACTCCAATAACACTGAGATTTGCTAAAATTATAATACATACTAATAGATACTGATACTTAAGACCCATTAGAAGATCAATTTCCATGGAATTGGGCTTTGATGCCATAGGGATCTAGTAGGCCCAAAAGGCCAAAAAAGTCCAGGCAGCCAAGTCAGCCTATGCGAGATAGTGAACTCAAAGTCCACTTGGGCCCATGAACCCAGGATGGGCCTCGGACATCATCAAGTCTGCAAGACCGGCGCGCCAGAGATTTGGTAGCTGATCCTGTCAGGTTGTAGAAGGAATGATGGCCTGCAATATACGCCCGATCACTACGAATGTGACGCTACGAAAAGTCACCCAGTATGCATGTAACCTCCCCGACACAACAAGCTAGATTGGTAGAGCTGGTGGCAGGCTCCTCTGCACATGCCAACGCCACGTGGACACCTCACAAAGAAAGACTCAACCGTTATAAATATGTAAACTGTCTACTAAGCAAGGGATCCAACCCTCACTCTTGTGTAACTTCTACAGAGAAAGAAGGAAAGGAGAAAAGGACTAAGAGTAGTCTGTGACTACCTGTAATCTCCCCCTCTCTTGTAACTAAGCACAATAGTGAACCAAGTTCTCGGACAAAAGTCCCGCGATTTTTTCTTCCCATTTAAAGGAAGGTTTTCCACATAAAATTTCATGTGTTATCGTCCCCTCCTTTCTCCCTACCTTCCATACCATATTCACTAACTTAATAAATCTCTCCACATACTTTGTGTTGCACGGGTTCCGTCCGAGTGCGCTTGAAAGATCCACAGACTCATCTGGATCTTCATTCGTACGGTGACCGAAATTCGAGGACGTAACAAATACTAATATTTAGTACTCAACGACAACACTAACTTAATATTTGCTCATAGTTCCACAATCTTTATTGAGCTCCATTTACAATTTGTTAAACAATCCGACAACGAATCAACTATTATTCTGACAAAAACTAATATTACCTTTCAAGAAAAAGGAAAAACAAGACCTTTATCAAAATAAAGTAGTGTATAAATTAACGAAAAATTACACTCCAATAACGTTGAGGTTTGCCAAAATTACAATGCAATACTAATATTTAGTACCCAACGATACCTCTAACTTCATATTTGCTTATAGTTCTTGATACACTCTCCACAATCCTTACTGGGCTCCCTTTACAATTTGTTAAACAATCCAACATTGAATCAACTCTTATTCTAGCAAAAACTAATATTACCTTTCAAGAAAAGAAAAAACAAGACCCTTATCAAATTAAAAGTGTATAAATTAACGAAAAATTACACTCCAATAACGCTGAGATTTGCCAAAATTAAAATGCAATACTAATATTTAGTACCCGACGAAACCTCGAACTTCATATTTGCTTATAGTTCTTGATACCTTCTCCACAATATTTACTGGGCACCCTTTATAATTTGTTAGACAATCCGATATGGAATCAACTTTTATTCTGACAAAAGCTAATATTACCTTTCAAGAAAAAGAAAAAAACAAAACACTTATCAAAATAAAGTAATGCATAAATTAATGGAAAATTACACTCCAATAACACTGAGGTTTGCCAAAATTACAAAGCAATACTAATATTTAGTACCCAATGATACCTCTAACTTCATATTTGCTTATAGTTCCTGATACCCTCTCCACAATCCTTACCGGGCTTCCTTTACAATTTGTTAAATAATCCAACATAGAATCAACTCCTATTCTAGCAAAAACTAATATTATCTTTCAAGAAAAGGAAAAACAAGACCCCCATCAAAATAAAGTAGTGCATAAATTAATGAAAAATTACACGCCAATAACGCTAAGGTTTGCCAAAATTACAATGCAATACTATTATTTAGTACCTAACGATACCTCTAACTTCATATTTGCTTATAGTTCTTGATACCCTCTCCACAATATTTACAGGCCTCCCTTTACAATTTGTTAAACAATCTGACATGAAATCAACTTTTATTCTAGCAAAAACTAATATTACCTTTTAAAAAAAGAAAAAACAAGACCCTTATCAAAATAAAGTAGTGCAAAAATTAACAAAAAATTGCACTCCAATAACGCTAATGTTTGCCAAAATTACAATGCAATACTAATATTTAGTACCCGATGATACCTCTAACTTCATATTTGCTTATAGTTCTTGATACCCTCTCCACAATATTTACTAGGCTCCCTTTACAATTTGTTAAATAATCCAACATGGAATCAACTTTTAATCTGACAAAAACTAATATTACCTTTCAAGAGAAAGGAAAAACAAGACCCTCCCCTTCTCTATCTTAAAAGCAAACCCAAGCAATACAATACCAATTGTTGGGATTTATCGGAAATGTACACACAATCAGTGTAGTAGAAATAAACCCAAATCTCTCGTCAATCGTCAACCACCAAACTCTTCAACACAAAAAATATATGCAACTAAGAATATAAAATTGCACAATAATATTTAATATTAAAAACCTTTCTAACCTAAGAAAAAAAATCACGAAACAATCTTTAAACAATATTCCTCATAAAAGTGACCAGTTACAAATAAAATCCCCTTCGAGAATAGTGAATAGTAGTTGGATGCAAGCCTTTCAACAGATCTTACAACCCATAAGAGAAGAATTCAATGAAAACAAGAGTAGATAATCAATGACATATCCTAAAATCAATATTAGAGTAACATATCCAAATTTGATGAAAAATAAAATGCAAATTAGGTCTCAATCGAATGCCGAAAATCTTCCTTTTCTTTCTTTGTGTGGCACCCTTATGTTGAAAATATTTTCAAATCTACCCTAGAAATTGCATTAGGGCATTTTATTCCTGTGTTGGCACACAATGACCTATCATGCATATATCAGGTGCAACCACTCTAGGCAAGTCATACACATGCGTTCTTAAAGTGAGCATCAGGCATAGAAATATTGCTTATACCGGCACATGTGCCCTTTATGTGCCATTTAAAAATGTCATAGCTTGAGCACATTTTTGTACAACATTGAACACACATCCAGATGACCCATTTTGAAAACCCAACACCAACCACTACCAACATCAATGCTTAGCTAACGTAGCCTTTTGAGTGACTGGAAAGAGGCACAAGATGAGAAAATTCAATTAATGTTCAGACAAAAGACCCTTCATCACTGAAACCTATGGTACTTTACATCTTCAGTTTACACCCTGGACACAAGGCGTGTGGTAGAGGTTTGTGGCCCAACCAAGTGTCCTGGATAACTTACTACATATTCACAAGGTAAGTGCAATATAGGTATTCATCTTCTGGAATGAATTTTAATCTGTTTACTATAGTGTCAGGAAATCACCATATCTACTACAAATGGTGGCCACAAAGAGAGAGAGAGAGAGAGAGAGAGAGATTGTGTGTGGGGATGGCAGTAACAGGGATGACGGCCATAGTGGAAGGATTCATGTTGAAAACATAATATTTTTCCCTATATTTTCACATTCTCTAGAGATGGACATGCTTTGCCCTATTTTTTTTCTAGAGAATCATGGTTACAAGAGCCATGCGT
Organism: Nepenthes mirabilis; assembly: GCA_025585075.1. Classification (NCBI taxonomy): domain Eukaryota; kingdom Viridiplantae; phylum Streptophyta; class Magnoliopsida; order Caryophyllales; family Nepenthaceae; genus Nepenthes; species Nepenthes mirabilis. Next base: position 12,303 of record JAODPA010132030.1, on the reverse strand, counting down.
GATACTCTGTTCTCAAAGCATATTAATGAAATTCTCAGTCACAGAACAATCATGTGACCATAACCCATTGGCCTTGGTAAGACCAGTGTCCCACACAGGAATCATCCAGATGCCAAAGGACGCAATTGCTTCCAAATGAATGCCAGAATAATTTGCAATTTGAAAAAGCCAAAAGGCAAAAATTGCTACGTTTCCCAATTAGAACTAAATATGTTAAATCAAGGGCAATTTATTCTCAGAAAATCACAAACCTGAAGTAGTTGGCCGTCCTCATCAATTTCAAGTGAAGCAATCGTATCATGTTCAGCAATTGTTGCACCATAGACACCACTGCGTTTTGTCTTGGAATGACCCTTCCACTGACCCAGAAATGGTAGAACCCTATTCATCTCATGCTGCAAAGATGTCATGAAATTCAAGTCCAAGAAGTCATATTCCATGAATTATTGACTTCCACTTTAGAAGAATGAAGAAGAGTTTTACCACTATCCATCTAATAAGACAGAATACCTCAGGGTTATCCAAGGAAGAACCAATAGGGATTCCACTGCCTCTCTCTTCAAGAAAGATGAGGAGCATTTCTAAAACTCCTTTTGAATCCATGATGTGGAATGCTCTTGCTCTCATATCCTTGTCCAATGAATAAAGACAATTCTCACATACAATAGAAGGCTGGAGAGAGGGAAGCTTCAAATTTCTGCACAGGAGAATACCACTGATAATGACATCCAGTTTTAGCAAAATAATCCTTCAAATGTCATTCTGAAACAAAGAAATTCAGTTCAAGTTCAGCTTCATTTATTTTTAGTATCAGATTTCCCACTTTCTGTTTTATTTCCCCTTTCACATTTCTCCCAGCCTTTTCTATTTGGGGGATGGTTAGGATCAGATCAGTGCTGATAGGGCTACAATAATCACCGGATTAAAGCACTCAACAACCAGATCCATAGTCATTTGTTATTCCACATTGAGGTCGGTTCTAAAGATTTGATTAATTGGAATGTAACAGATGAAATGAAGATTCTGAAAAGTAAACATGGACTTATTGCCAAACTATAAAACAAGAAAAAAAAAAAAAAACAGCACATGGCTGTTCAACAATCCTAATCATTATAGGAAGAAGGAAGCTGGACAACAAATTAAGCTCCCATCTCTGATCAAGGGTAGCCAATAGTAAGCTGCCTGATTAAGCCAAGCGAGTGGCTTTGTCCATTCCACACCAATTCCCCCTTCTCAATCTTACCAATTTAGAAAGAGAGAGGAATACGATCCCCTAACAAAGCATAGAAAAGTTTTGAACTCATAATTGTCATTTCTGAGCCACTGAGTATGGTTTTTAACTGGTGACTAATGCTGCACCTCGATCTAAAAAACATGGTGCATTTTCTATAACATGCTTTACTAAAAATTATTATCCTCCTAGCACTTCTCTAGGAACAAAGGCATCCTAGATGAAACCATTAAAGCAAGTAACCAACCTTGAATAAGTCAATATTCCTAAACAATCATTAAAGAGAATTCAGAAACTAAACTACTAGTGGAACTCTATGTTGGGTTTTGGTCACTCCCTTGTGGGTGTCTCAATAAATGAAAAGTCATCAGAAGATCGCACAAAGTATGTGTGAGGATCGGAGTGTTCGGCCACGCTTTGCGCGCATGGCGAAGCAGCTAAAGGGCAACTAGGTTGTAGAGGCCGGAGTGTGGAGTGGATGCAAAGGCCGGAGTGCGGACTAGTTATGGAGACCAGAGGGCAGATTGGAGCCGAGAACGAGGGGCAACCAAATCAGAGCCGGGGTCAAGGGGAGACCAGGCAAGGCCGAGGTTGAAAGGAGACTGGGCGAAGAGGCCAAAGGCCAATCAGACTGTCTTGTCTAAGAGCTGGCCGGACTGCTAATTCAAAGAGCCGACCAGACCGCAGAGTCAAAGGGACGACTGGATTGCTTATATTGAAGGATGACCAACTGCTGGTCCCAATGGCCCACATTATAAAAGAGCGGGAATTGCGTTTTAGGAGCGCGGCAAATGCGCTTTGGGACAGATGCCATTATAAAGCGCACGAAGCGCTTTAGAGTTGTGTAGAAAGTGAGACTTTTGCCAATTACTTTATAAAATTAGAGAGCAGAGAGCGCCGTCAATGAGAGAAAAAAGAGAGAATAAAAAGAGAGAAAAAAAAAAGAGAAGAAGGTTTTCTTGTTTTTGCTCTGGAGTTTCTTGTTCTATCTTGGGTCAATTGCTGGTACTCTGTCTCGGGGGTTTGTATAACCAAATTTTACATAGTGAAGATTTTTCAGAATTTGTCGTGTGGTTTTTCCCTTGGTTGAAAAAGATTTTCCACGTTAAAAATCATTGTGTATTGTTGTGTTCCTCGTACCCACAATTTTGGTGGCTGACAGCTAACGGCGGGCCGGGAGGGGACACTTGGGTTTGTTCTGCTGTGCTGGTTGTGTGTATCCGGTCTTGAATCCCCAATGCTCCACACACGAGAATTGAATAAGATGGTCCATGGTAGCAACATAGTCAGCTAGTTGAAATATGTGAGAAATATGGACTTCTTGAAAATAAGTTAGTTCAATATTAGTGTCGGTCCAAGGTGGAGATAGGGAATCACTACAGGCTTAACAATCCACTGAGACTGAATCCTCTGCCTTTTATTGCCCAAATACCCTATCTAAGGGCCATTACTTCTAGAATCTAGACAAATGACGTTAACAAAAAAGGCTTACCACTTGCCAATGTAAAATGGCACATATAATCACGAGATAGAAGGGGTTTTCACAAATCTTCTAAATCTAGCTTATGTAACAATGTATAGAGAATATGTGATGGTATAAACCTTGCTTTAAAATGTAAGAAATGAGACCGAAATTCAAACTAATATTTAAGATATATGTTGAGGGCTTTTAATTTAATTTCTTAATCAAATTTGTGCACAAGATTGAAACTTATTTGCACTTCGTTGAGCCATTTTACATAAGAATTACCTCATATTTTCATATGGGTTTTTCATCCATATAAATTGCACCTTTTCTCAACACTAGAGGTACCACAATGTTGCTTAATATCAGAAGCCAAAGGTATTGCACTCTAATACCATTCAGGCAAGGTTGTGCCATATTATCATTCCCAATATAACTCACTCGTATTTATCATCTGTACAAGCAGTGCCATTTTATAATTCCATATATAACTCACTGATATTAATCATTTGTGTAAGGTTTATTTAACATATAATTAAACTTTTTTTTACAAAAGTACAGGGCATTAATATCCAGATCAGCCAACACAAATTAATCAACAGGCCATTGATGTCAAAATCAGTGTCAGCCATCGCCAAACTAGAAATATTCAAAAGTAGCTAACATAGGTTGCTTAATCCCTCACTGGTAATTTTTTAAAATTGTAAAACATTGATGCATTTATGACCAACCACTTTGTCAATAAATGTATTAAATCCTAAAATCAGAAATAAAAGGTAGTGAAAAAACAAAAGCAAACTGTCTGAGCAAACTTTAACTATGTAAAAGGCAATTCTATTTCAAACTTATTGTCCGATTTTCAAACTAGAGAACATTCATGAATCATCAAGAAACGAACACATTTGGACAAGGAAAAGAAATTTGAAAAACAGAAAATTATTTTCCCAATTAGACACACTAGTGCTTCTTTGTTCCCTGTTTTCCTGTTTTCTTTTTCTTGTTTACTTTTCTAAACAAAATTTCTTAAAAAAACATGTTCTTCTGCTTATAGTAGAAACTTGCTCATTTCCACAAGTCAACATTTGCTGGTAGTAATTAGCACGCAGATCAATTAACAAATAATTAGAGTTCAGTCATACAAAGTTACTTGAAAATAAGCTGTAAATTGTCGGTAATGCTTATTTGAGCATGACTCAAGAAGCTTGAAAAGTTTTGTCAATATTTTATGAGCTCGTTTAGATGTGAGAAAGTGTTAAACAAGTTATTACCTTGTATATTTGTTTATAATAAACCAAATACTCGATCAATTTCCGATAGCTCAGTCAGAAGCTTGAGCTTAGCCTTTTTAAGTCATAATCAAATAAACCAAATACTCTATCAATTTCAGATAGCTCAGTCAGAAGCTTGAGCTTGGCTTTTTTAAGTCATAATCCCAATTTATTCAAACTTGATTCATAAACTTAATTAATGAAGCTTGAACCTAATTATAAGCTCGTCAAATTCACATGACTATTCTAAGCAAAGTAATATCTTTAGCAGTTATAAGCTTGTACCTAATTATAAGCTTGATTAATATCATGTACAGTTTTAGCTATAGCAGTTAATTATTAGTCATGCGAGGAGGGCTATTAATGGCAATCTAATAGCTAATGCTGATGATCCTTCAAATTATTAGATATGTGAGCAGTACACCATTATCATCGATTTAATAATGCACAAATGATAATTTTTAATATTACAAAAAACGTTAATACAAATTTTGATAAGAGGACTACACTTTAAATTCTCATAGCAAGTGATATAATTGTATTCTGTGTAAAATAGCATTCATGATGATTAACAAAATTGATAGGTAATTCTAAAGATGGGAAAAAAGAGAAAAAAATTTAAATAAAACTGGCTGCGAAATTAAATCAAATTCTCTTTATATATTAGTAATGTGTTCCCGGTTCCCAGTTGTGGTATAGATTTGAGAGCCTTTCGATCTTCTACTGCGGGTCGATCTTGTTGAGGTCTAGTCTCCGTCATTATTAGCTTGGAACCTACGCACCACAAATTACAAACATGAGGTCAGAAGACGGCGGAAGGTTGTCCTACCGTGAATATTCTGGTATTCAAGTCAGATATCTTCTGCAATAGGCGGAGAGATACGACCTTAAAAGTAAACATGGCAGGAGTATAAAGATGCAGGGATGAGGAGAGTGTTACTGGGATGTGTTTGGAGGACTAGGCTCCAAGAGTTGCACCGCTATGGGTGGCTCACTAACTTTGTCGCAAAATGTCGGTGGCTCGAGAGAAGAGAGTTGGTCCTTGCTCCTCGAGAAGGAAAGGTGAAGAATCAAACTCAAGGTCTCTGATAACCGTTTTTGCTTAAGATTGGGCTCTCTCCTCCTCTTAGTAGGAAAAGGTATTTATATGCTCCTTCTGGGAGGCTTTTGGAGCCGGAACTCCCGACAAGTAATTTGCTGGGATTCGTCAGCCGCTGTACGCTGGCGGTGGCTAGCGGCGTTATTTGTCATCTAGCGGGGGCAAAGGGGACCACCATAGGGTGTGAACTATGTTTGGTCTGTTGTCCATGCACAGATTAGCTGAGTGGCTGTGAGGACAGCTTGCACTGTGGCCTACAGCGTTGACCTTTTCTCTCATTGGCTAGCATTTTCTGAGCTGGTCCCGCTGTCTACAGTCACCTCAGCAGATGGTGAAGGTGCGCTGATTAGTTGTTGACCTGGGGTGTCACGTGGGCTGCACGCCAAAATCCTCTGGGCTTCACAGGGAGGTTTGGGCCTTACTGTTCAGTCGGGTTCGTGCCCTTTCGATTGGGCCTCACCGTTATTGGCCCCTATCTGAGTTGGTCCCAACAATTAGAAATATTTTTTGGTAAATAAATATCATATAATTATAAATATTGCTACACCCCTAGCATATATCTATATTTATAATCTTAGAAAATAATATTTCTAGTTTTCTGCCATCACAAATTCTCAAAGGATTAGTATAAAAGCTAGAATTAGAAAATTGTTAAAAATGAAAAACACTTCTTTATGACTAGTGAATAATTTTTTTAAAAAAATTATTTTGATATTTCATGAACTTTCCAAAATTCAATTTAAAGTTGGAAAATGGACAGATTTGAAGACATTTTCCATATTTGTTATTCTTCTAGAGAAAATAGCCTCAATTTCTACAACAGAAGACAACCTAAAGGGTTTCATCCTTTTTCATTTTTTTGCATTAAGAAATTTGAGTTTTTGTAGATGTTAATGCATCAATTTTCCATTTTCCCCTCAGAAAAGAGTAGTAGAACTGTGTGTGGCACTAGTAAAAGAGTCATGCTTGCCTATGCAACCTATGATCTGTGTGGTCTGAAAAGGAAGGAGGCGTACAGGTAATCCCAAAAAGGGTGGATCTCGCATACTCAGGCACAGTCTATAAATCTGAGACAAAAATGACCAAGCTGGAAATAGATTTTCCAACCACTCATTTATATAATGCAACCAGTTTTTCCTTATGCTGAATGATGAAAGAAACAATTCAAATAGGCATAATTTGACAGAGTATATCACTCCAGTAAAGGGAGCTGTTAATAAGCAGATGGTGACTATAGCATCAGCTTCATGAAATTCCAAAAACACTCGACGACTCAAGCATAGTGAAGGTCACATAGTTGTGCAGAAATTCCCAATGAAAACAAGGCATAAACAACTTCAAGGAGACAAATCACAAACCTGGGAGATTCTTCACCAATGTCATCTTCCCCAAGCATACCCTGTCGTAATACAGTTTCCAACATGATAGCAGTCTGATATCTCAGAGCAAAAGCCCTATCATCTGGGAAGAAGCCAATCTGCAGACTAATCATGATAGAAGTCTAATGAAAACAACAAAATCACCATAATTAAGGCATGAGATAAATATTAGAGATTGAATGAATTTGCATATCATAAAAACGCAGAGCCCGTTATATAGCTTAGGCTATAAAACCTCAAATTCAAAATCTTAATATCAAATCCAAGATCTAATCTTAACTAAATGCTGTGATAACATTTATCTAGTCTTACCACAACAACCTCTATATTCACAAACATCTCCGCAAGCTAAAGATCAATTGGACACTATCTTGAGTTTGAAAATTAATACACTATTCTAACAAACAAAGGTACGGTGGCACAAATGCATGTTCTCAACAATCTCCTCTGTTGATTCAATACCGTAACTTTAAGCAGATAGAAATCCAAACTCTGATCAAAGCACTAAAGCTGAGCAAACAGAACATTGTTTGCAACCAGAAATACGAACACTGGCGAGTTAAGTCTTCTGCAACTATCATGAATCCCTAACACATTTGTGTGTAGTTTCCCATATTCACATAAGTTAGAGCAACAGGGAAACAGAGCAGAACAAAGAACAAAAGCTTGCTCACACACCATCCATAGCATTGTTCACCCGCACTATTTGCAGCACTGTTTCAGGCAATGTTCATGAAATGCTCACACACTCGCTTGATGTATTTCATAGAATCCTCCAAAATCTACGAGGTCCACATGCAAACACGAGGTAATAAAAGCCACTATTTGAAATTAGAAACATAGCCCACAAAACAAAGAAGAAAATTTAAGTGAGGTCCAATAAGCAGTGCCATAAGGCTAGTTGTCTGCCAACAACCGAAGACTTTTTATAGCAAGGATCAAATAGCGCAAGGCCTCATACCATGTTAAACATAAAGATAAATCATTTACTAGACATTGACAGATTTATATATGATGAAACCTAGAGCCCTCTGTATAGGCAAAACTATATAATATCAAATTCAAAATTCAAATATCAAATATGCTCACTCTAAGATCCTGACCCTATTTAAATAATGCGATAAGATTTGAATTTATTCAAATCTTATCGCAACAATATTTTTATTCCCTAACAAGCTACTTTTCTAGAGCTTTTTCTTGGTAACAAATAATTTCTACTCCCACTTTGTAGGCTTAAGTCAAACTCTAACGCTATGTTTGGTTGCAGGAATTAGGTGGGAATGGAATTGCAATTCCCGCGGGAATTGCAATTCCTCCGTTTGGTTGGCAATAAGGTGGGAATTGCAATTCCCGGGGAATTATTATTCCCACAATTTATGT
>JAODPA010132019.1:0-44682 GCA_025585075.1 Nepenthes mirabilis | reverse complement strand
ATAAATAGTTGAGATAAAAAAAAAAATTGCCGCCAAGCGGCCCTCCATCCCTTCGTTCTCACCACCGCCATCTCTCTCCAATCTACATAGATCTAAGCAATCTCCACTTAGTAGCGAGATCAAAGTGGTGGGATCATTTTACCATCAAATCAGGCAGCAATGGGCGCACAGCAGCTCATGCTCCTGAAGCTTCGGGATGAACAGTGAATAACAACTCCTCATGGTCCCTTGATTGGGAAGGCAATTGTGAAATGGCAGTCGAATCGAATTTCAAGTCACTGTTTCAAAACCTTAAGTTGGAAGATCCCTGGCTTCCTCCGAAACCTTGGGAATCGATTCCTTCTGTAAGCGGTCCATTCCCTCGCTCTTCAATTCCTGCTTCGTCCATTTCTCATGGTTGCCTCTACGATCAATCTTCCGTCTCGGTAAGTTTCTCTCTGCTTCTACAAGGTTACCATGGTCTGCAATTTACTGAAGATTGGTATCAGCAACTTCTCTTAATCCAGTGTGTGCATTGCTATTTTAGGGGAGCGTCAATGTTTAGTTTTCATTTGACAAGCCGAATTTTCCAATTCTGCTCTTTTGACGTTTATCTTTTTTCTTCTTGTGTTTCTTTAATATTCGTAACTAGTACTATTTTATAGTGGATTTATTTATAGTTTGACTCATGGCCTTTTAGGATTTTCTACATCGTTGTGCTTAGTTGCATTCTGTTCATTGTGCTCCAGTGTTTGGTGGTTGATATTTGACGGGGAATTTGAATTTGTTCTGCTATGCGATTATATGTGTATTTCTGTTGAATTCCAACAGATAGTTGGTTTGTCGGAGCCACTGTGCTTCACTAGGAGTAGCTGTCAGACAATTCCTTGTTTCATCTGTTCATTGATGCCCAAAGCATCATATCTCTTAGACTTGCGGTACTTTTCAATAATTCAAAATAAGCCCCAGATTTGCTGTTTCATAGCTTGAATGCGCATTCAATCATCTGCTCCGATACATGGAAAAAATGTGTAGTTGGCAGCATCCACTGTGCTCCAGTATGGGAGGCTGTCAAAACATTCAGTATGTCAATCTTGCTATTGTTTCATTAAGCATAACATCTCTTAGACTTGCTGTATTGCTTAAATAATCCAAAATGAATCAATGATTTCATGATTCATTTGTTTTCATGCTGAATTTGACTATTTCAACTATACTTAGTGTCATACTTGTAAGATCTCAGATGGAATCATCATTCTTAGATTCAGAATTTATATAACTCGAATTCAAATACTTAGACAAGAACTTTGTAGTTCACTTAGAAAAAGAATTATCATCATTCTCTGCATATGAATTTCAATCTATTGTCAGGAGGCGAGCTTGGTGCGATTGGTCATGAATGCATTGCAAGGTGGGGAATCAGCCCTTACTACCATCCAGGAGCTCTTGGCATCATTTTGTGCTGATCCTGCTGACAGATCCTCATATCGAATTCCATCTCTTTGGAGTCGGGCTTTAAGCACTCATGCGTTGGGAAAGATTCTCAAATCAATTGCATATTCAGGTTGCCTGGTTTTTCTTCTCCATAAGTTTGTGGAGTATTTTTCATATTTGAGTTTTGGTGGATCTCAGATATGGAAAAGACAAGTTGATTCAGAACTGGCTGAGGAGCGAAATCCTGAACACAGAAATTTAGAGGGGCACCCTTCAGTTAGCCTTGTTAATCATGCATTTGCTATTGCGGTTGCAAAGGTTTTAGAGGGATATATGTGTGCAGTAGATACGGTGAATGCAGCAGCAAATACAAGGCGTTCTTCAGACAATGTCAATGAGCTGTCAAATGCTTCGCAAGGATTAGGAAGTCTCACAAGCATTGTGCATTCTGGAGTTACATTGCTAGAAGTTTACCTGCACACACACGAATTGAGAACCCGGATCGAGGCTCTTGGTAATCTTTGCCATCTATGTAATGCAGCTCTTTCCTTCTCAGTAACCCCCATCAAAGATCTAGTCACTAAAGTGGCCATAGAATTCCATAAATTCCCCCGGGGAGGAAATCTACTGACTTTTTTGTATAACCAAATGCAGGTAAGCCCTGATCTTGGAGACTGACGACTTTTGATTTTCTCAATGCTTGACTTGTTTTGCTATCCGTGTCAGGATTTAAACTTATCAAATCGCATAGTACTCATTTGTATTTTCTGTTTGGAATTTTTATAAATTTGCCTTTTAACCCCAACTTATTTTGATTTCTTAATAACACCAAAGTTACAATTACTTATTTTTCTATGGCTGATTGTGCTGTATACTTGGCAAATCACCCATTGCCGACTTACTCTTTCTTAGGGAAAACAGATTGCATAACAGTCATGCGAAGTAAGATATTCCCTTAACAGGGCTTAGGAAAAAGAGATTGATGCTTTCACCCAAGATATTCTCTTACAAGGGCTTAGGAATAAGCATATACTCATGCAAAACAAGAGTTTAAATAGAAGGCTTTGGACTCTTAGAATTCTAGAACTACAACTAGATAATTTGAGGCCTTACCCTCATCATAAAATAAGTCTTCCAAGACCTTGATATACTTAATTCCAAGATTTTTCTTTCTTTTTGGTTCAAAAGAATCTTAAGGGATATATTCTAAAATGACACCAGAGGTGTTCCCCAAGTGCAAAACAAGTCTCCACAACCACCAAAATCCTATAGACTAGGTTCCTAGAAAATAATATTATCTCCTCAGAAACACTTCAGTTCTAAGAAAAAGTAAGCAATTCGACTTAACTCATAATTATTTACCTAATAGTTAGAGAATTACCCCCACATTTCTTGCCCGTATTTGAAGAGGAGCCTTAATGCAAGGATGGAGTTGTTGTTACGTGATTTAGAGGTTACGAGCTTGAGTTGTTAAAACAACTTTTTACATATAATGAAAGGTAAGATTGTGTACAATAGATCTAAAGTAGTTCGACTTTTCCAAGACACTATGCATAGAGGGAGATTTTGCAACATGTTGTCCCCTTAGAGTAGCTTTTTTTAAGAATTTGCGGAATTCAGTTGTTGTTGCATTTGTGGCTACTCCCTTCATGTTAACTGGTTGATGCTTTTCAAGTTAATATTCCATCACTTCTTTCGAAACAATAATCTTGACAACTGATTGTGAAGTTTTTTTCAATCATTTGATAACATGACACTTGAATGCTTGACAACTACCACACAAATTTCCATTTGGTGTGAAGTGGTGAAGATGAAGCACATCTTTATGTGATTCAACTAGTTTGACCTCCTATCTTCTTGAATAATCTGCTGTCATTTTGTCTGTCATTAGTTTTTTAAACTCTCTTGGTCTGTCATTTTAGTTTTGTTGTTTTATATAATGGCCAGTCATTTCTTATAGAAATTACATTGTTGTAGTTCTCATCACTACTTATCTTATAACTTTTAGATTCTAAATGTTCCTTTTCACTCAGCTTAGAATTATCTTTTGCTGCCACTGACAAGTTCAGTTAATTGTTCTTATTTTTTAGACTTATTTTTTCGAGCATTTATGTTTTAGCCTAGAATGCTAATAATAGGGGTTCAAACTGATTGCTTTAATTCATGGGCTTATCAAAACTACCTGCAGTGTGTCAGAAATGATAGGTTTAGGTTTGGGTAGCATATTAGTTGTTTCTCCGCATGTCTGGGCCAATGATGGGTTGAATTCCCGTCAACTTCCCCTGCCATACCATACATGTCGACAAAATAAACTGGTTTTTGTTTGAACATATTAAGTATTCGGACATTTTTTTAATATTGATGTTGTTTGTCACTTCCTTTCCTTTTTCTTTGAAGGGAATAATCTGGTATTACTTTTCTAGGTTGCTGATTCAGGTCATTGTGCTCTTCTCAAGTTTCTTTTTCTCCGGGCCCTACAACCATATTGCAGTTTTATTAGATCATGGATTTATGAAGCAAAGATATGTGATCCTTATGGCGAGTTTATAATAAAGTATGAAGGGAATCTGCCATCTGAGTCACATTGTAAAGCTGGCATCCTTGTTGACTTCCCATTGGAAACTTTTAGGGTAATGTTTTTTGTATAACCTTTGATTATGATGCTTTCTCTATGCTTGAATTTCTGTCTTTGTTACTGTTGATGCATATTATCTGGAAACTTCTACAGGAGCGAGAGGGAATTTCTGCTCCTTGTTTTCTTAAAGATTTCTCCACTCCCTTGATCAGAGCTGGTCAGCAGCTTCAAGTAGTGATGAAATTACTTGAACTGTGCAAGTATGTTGCTACCGGTGATTATGCTTTTTTGGATATCCTTCCAGGGTTTAGTGGCATTCCGGGCTATAATCTTTCAAATGCATCTCCATTAAGTTTCAACAAGGGAAATATAGAAGCCATAGTACTCTCAAGGAAGAACTTTTACAGAAGGATGCTGGAAAAACTTGAAAATGTCATGGAAAATTTAAGCATTAAGTATCAGCAGGTATTTGAGGATAACTATATCATTAAAGTATCAACCATATGTCTTCTTGTACCTGCATTATGAATCCTTGAAGTATGTCTCTTAATTCTTCATTTGTCAACTTTCTATGTTTTTTAATTTCCTTATTTATCAATTATGTTTCTTAGATCCTTATTTATCAACCACTGGAAGTGTGGTCAGGACTGATGTGGTATCGATAAAGTAAAACGAGTGGAGGATTGTTATGCATGTTTTAATTATCTCACACTTACTGGGTGGGCTTTTTCTGCATTCTGCAGACCGGAAATGTACATATGGATCATTAAAACCATGTCCCGAAGCAGAAATACTATCTCATATGATGAACATATTGGTAAGAGATGAGATGAGCGGCCATTGTCCTTCTTAGACTAAATTCAAGCTGCTGTGTGAAGAAATTAAAGCTGGGTTGTTGAGGCCAGAGGTGCTTTTTGCATATTGTGCTGGGCTGATGCTCATTGGGAGAGAAGAAAAGAAGGCAATAATAAATATATACTTTTTATATTTGACATGATGAGATCATCTGCATACAGTAGATTTACTAGGGTTACACACAAATGAGTGAAGCAAGCCATAACAACAACAAAATGTAATCTAATGACTATTTTGAGATGGTTGCAACGAAGGAGAAAATATGAGTTAGATATCATGGCAAGATATCTTCTATGGTAAGGCATTGCATTTGATTTAGCTGATATATTAAAAAGGACTCATGCAGTTGGTCTGCCTAGATGGTGTTGGAACTTTTCAAAGGTGCCTTCCACAGTGTTGTGTTCGTCTGAACAATTTGTTTCTGACTCTCTATGCCTACCTTTGATTATGATCATCTTTTTTTCATGACTCCTGTTTCTCTATTATTGACTCACTTGGAGTTTCCATATTTACCCTGTCAGAGCTCAGTGCTGAAGTTATTTTTGCAGGCAGTGTTGCATGATACAGTCTTTGTATATGTGGGTAACAGTGGCAAAACAGTGGATGTTCAGCCTTCATCTACTACGGACGAGAGCTTGATTTTTGCTCCAACGTGTTGCAAAAAAGAAAATGAGTCTCTCTCTATCTCTCCCCAACCCCTCTCTCTTTCATCCCCTCCTTCTGTCTCTCTATTTTTCTCTCATGCCTGTGCTTGGTTTTGCAATGGCTTCTGTGTACATTTTTTTTTTTGGGGGTCAGTAATATTAGCTTCTGTGCAGGCATTTTATGTGTTACAATAGATCACAAACATCATTTGTGTACTTTTTTATTTGCTTATTAATTCTATTTGTTTGGCATCTTAATTCTTGTTGCAAAGCTATATTCATTCAAGTGTGTTTTCCTCTCAGGACTTCCCAAAATGTGATTTCTGAGACTTTGAGCACGGCAGAGGAGTCATCTTATGCATTGGATCCTCTGGAGTCTTCTGAATGTTCATCTACAGATGGTTCTGAACAGCAAAGTGATTTTGGATTGTCAACTGAGCTTCCTGATAACTCAGTTAGATTGAAACAAAATTATCTATCTGCTTTATCCTTCTCCTCTGGTATCACCTCCATCATTGATCATTCTTTGCGGGAGTCTTCTCAAATTTTGGAACATCACTCTGTGGAAACTAATTTTCTGAAGACTTCTGACAACAAAGATCTATCATGCCATTTGATGGACCCTTGTCATAGTGAAACATCTATGAAGGATGATGCTTTATCTTGTAAATGGCCAAGGCCATGCATATATGAGTTTCAGTATCAGGGTCATGTACCTGATCCTGGATGGCCTGTAGGAAGTCAGCTCAAAAATCCTTTTGGCATTGACTGGTGGTTCAGAGCTGATACAGGGTCAGATGTTGTGGGGAATGGTCAATGTTTGGTGGCAAGTATTTTACATTATGGTTGTCAATCTGCTTCTAAATGCTTCTCAAGGGTTGAGGAATCTTACAGGGATCAATTTCTAGACAAAAGTAGTGCATCAAATTCTTATGTTTCGCAATTGTGGAATGTTAAATATCAAAGCAATCTCCTCAGGATGAACCCCATGTTGACAAGAAATGCTTTCCTTCATCATGTGTCCAAGTCTAACGACAAGGATGCTCTAAAAATTAGCAAAGTTTTCCCTTACTTTGGCTTCTCATCTGTAGAAGACCCCCTTAAACTATATGAACAAAGGTTTTACTCTGATCCTGAGCATCAATCTGGATTCAAGTGCTCTGATGCTTCAGCTGTACAGTATGTGGATGGTTATCAAGGGGTGCAGGATGGTCAAGATGTCATGCTGAAGGAAAAAAGCTATTTGTTGTCTACTGTCTCTTCTCTTAACTCTGATGTTGGGGCTGTAGACGTCCTCACCATGGATGCCTGTGGAGGGAGTAATTGGGAAAGTATGCTGCGTGGTTCTGTTTGCAGTTCCAATGAAATTCTTGGAGATCAAGGACCCAATTTTCCAGAAATATTTGAGATGCCACTAGATTTTGTTATTGATAAATGCCTATTGCAGGAGATTTTGATTCAGTATCCTCTTCAATTTTCTTTAACAGTTCAAAATGTCATCCTGCAATTCTTTTGTTCAGTTTCTTCCCTTTATCATTAAATTGATACGGTGACTCTGCAAGGTTGCTGGTCCACTTTAACATCATTCCTAGTAACACTTGTCGTTTTGCTGTTTCTGCTAACATGTACTATTTCTTTGTTCTTTACATTTTGTCACTAAGCGAATAGACTTTCTGGTTTAGTTTTTCATTATTTCTAATGATGTATGAAATGATGTTGGCACTTGCCACCAAATTAGAAATCAGTGCATTCTTTTTAGGATTTTCCTTACAAAATGCAAAGAACAAAGAAATAGTATATGTTAGCAGTAACACCAAAAAGACAAATGTTACTAGGAATAGACTTTCTGGTTTAGTATTTCATTATTTCTGATGATGTATGAAAAGATGTTGGCACTTGCCACCAAATTAGAAATCAATGCATTCTTTTTAGGATTTTCCTTCAATGGACCAGATATAACTATGTTAGCAGGTTAACTATTGAGTTACTGCAAAAAGGCTTCAATTTACAAGAGCATTTACAAGCAATGCGCCGGTATCATTTTATGGAAATAGCAGACTGGGCAGATTTATTCATTAAATCTCTTTGGCATCATGTATAACTGAGTACTGTAATTTCCCCTTGTTTTGTTATCAACCAAGTGACGTGACCTGGGACATCTCATCATTTCTCTCTGTATGTTATCAGAAGTGGCATTTTACTGAGGTAGATCAGAGAACTTCAGAAATTCAAGGGCTACTTGAATCATCAATCCAAAGGTCTTCTTGTGAGAGAGACCCTTATAAGAATTACTTGTATGTTTTTGTGAAAGATCACAGCAGGACTCCTTTTTTGGTCTCTGCAGCAGGTATGCTAGTTTACTGTTAATCAATTGGTCCGTCTATTTGTGTTTTCAACTCTGTGATGTAGGTCTGCCTGTACCTCTGATATTTTAATATTTTTGATTTAGTTAGTGCTTGACATTATTGCAAATTGCAGGGGTCCATTCCTTTAGTTTTGTAGGTCTTGGTTACAGGGTTGATTGGCCTGTCAGTATCATCTTGACCCCAAATGCATTGAGAATATATGCGGAGATATTCAGTTTTCTAATACAAGTCAAGCTTGCTGTTCTGTCATTAACTGATTTATGGTATTCATTGAAGGTATACATATTTGAATGACGTAATTTCTCATTCTTCTATGTGCAGGGAGTGATCTGTGCTTCTTAGGCAGATGTTGTAGACAAATTGTCTATAGCTTGATATTGACAGAATCGATACCCCATAATTGACTACAGTTTAGACTATGTGAATCTGGAAGTACAAAAATACACAAATATTCGATATACGTAAAGAATAAAATAGTTCAAGATGTTACTATTACGAGTCAGTAACCAAACACATGCAATATCACCGATATCAACAATAAAAACGGTGCAAAAAATAAGTTATATAGATAAAGGTGAAGAGAGCACTCAAGAACCAAATAGTTTTTGAGAAAATCCTTTGGGTTTCTCAAGCTAGTAAAAGAAAATTCACTATAAAGTCAACTTACAGTCCAGGTGGAACAAATATACTAACTTGTAGTCGATTTACTCCGGATTAGTAACCCCAAAAGAACTTCTCGAATTTGCTCCCAATAGTGGAATCAAATACCTTCCAATCTTTCCACAAACTTTGTTTTACTAACCTATGAATCTCTAGCACTACAGGAACATTAGTATTTATACGATCTAAAAAACTCTAAATATTTACAAGATAGAACAAGTGTTCAAATGTTTTGGAAATGAGAAAACCTAAGCTTTTGATTTACTCAAATGTGTTTCTCCTTGAAAAATCTCCTCTTTCAAAATCTCTCACTCTTTGGCTCAATGAATTCAAAAGAGGCATTAGGTTTAGAAAAGAAGTGGCGGTGGAAAAAACAGGGCTTAAAATTCGAGGGAACCAAATCTTCATAGTAGCGTTCAAATATCAAGTTAAATAACACCGCACTATCTTTGAATGCCAAAAACAAAAAGTGTACAAAAAGATATCTTTTATTGCATGATTCTAACATGATAACATTAGTGGCTCAAATAAATGTTATTCATATTTAAATTCAAGAACTATGTTAAAACCTACTCCTAAAATGTTGCTAGATCGAATTAGGACATTGTCTATCCTCCCATTAGTAGAAGAGAGGGCCCTGGGAATAGCACGAGCCGATGTTTATTAAACTATGTTGTTTTGGTTGAAATCCGAAGAGGAAAGATATTGTTTTGTGTCGTTTGGACGTGAAGACAAGAACAACGGCGTTTGAACGTCAGCTTTTACACCAATATTAAGAATATTAATTTGAGCATAAATTTTCCACCACGGTCTGATTCATCTTGAATGAGC
Organism: Nepenthes mirabilis; assembly: GCA_025585075.1. Taxonomy (NCBI): domain Eukaryota; kingdom Viridiplantae; phylum Streptophyta; class Magnoliopsida; order Caryophyllales; family Nepenthaceae; genus Nepenthes; species Nepenthes mirabilis. The sequence continues at coordinate 35,338 of JAODPA010132019.1, read as the reverse complement.
TTTACTTGAGTCCCATAAGAGCCAACCAATAAAGAAAAAGACTCAATATAACTTGACTAGGACAATCATTTTGTCATAGAAATTGGCTAATACAACAGATCTAATAGGAATTAAGTTGATTTACCGGGTCCCCCACATGTTTTCAATTGGAACCAATGTTTTAAGGTTCCTATATGAATTCTTGCTTTCATAATTGGACTAATCACCAAAAGCTTTTAGTCTTTTAGATTTTGTTTGTATTGAAAGTTCTAATATTTCTGATTTTTTCACTGAGCACCCTTGTTTTAAGATTCCTATATGAATTCTTGCTTTCATAATTGGACAAATCACCTAAGCTTTTAGTCTTTCTGATTTTGTTTGTGTTGAAAGTTCCAATATCTGATGTCAAAATGAGTTTTGGATGCTATAGAATATTCTATTTCCTTCATTTGACTTGAAATCAAATGATGCTTTACTCCAAGCAATGTCACTCATTTCCTCTACATGCAGTGAGATCTGTAGAAAATATAGCTGCAAGAAAATGTTAACCAAGAAGGAGAAAAATGGAAAACAGGAGCCGAACCAGAGAGTTGAAGAATTTCTGAGTGATATTATTTCAGAATTCTGTTACAATACAAATACAATGTGAGATACATCTAATTTATATATACAGGTAAAAGAGAGGGAAAATAGATCTGATTAGCAAACTTAATTCAGTTACATAATTAACTGAAAATGGCGGGAAGTAACAGAAAACAGAAATTAACCAAATGAAAAGAATAACTGGTATGATTCCTTTTCCATTACATAATTATACAAGGGGCAATTTTGCCTGGAATCTTAATGATCTAGCGACATCTAGAATGTATTGATGTCTGTGTTCAACAATCCCATTTTATTGTGAAATGACAACTCAAGTGAGTTGGCGCATGATTCCTCTGGAAGCAAAGAAGGGCTTCAGGTCAAATTCTGCCCCATTATCAGATCTAATACGTTTAGTTTTGGTATTAAACCATTTTTCTACCAAGGTACAGAAACATTGAATCAAAAAGCTTGTTTGGGACTTAGAATACATCAACTACACCCACTTGGTTTTTCTAAAATCATTCACTATAGTCAGGAAGTATTTGTAGCCATCCCTAGAAGTAGTGGGGAGTGGACTGTAAATATCACAGTAAATTTGTTGAAAGACACAATTAGAAGCATTATTACTTGATGGGAGAGGTAGATGACATTGTTTCACCTAGGGTCATACAATACAATGGAAATTTTCAGAATGAGGAGATATATCCACCACTGTTTTATTCGAAATAGGTAGTTTAGAGTTGGACAAATGTCCCATTTTGTAATGCCAAAGACCTTTATTTTCTTGGAACAGAATGGTATTGGCTGGAGGAACCTGAAACTGATTATCAATTGCATATTGACCATTATGTTGCTGAAGATAGTAAAGACCATTTTTAAGCATCCCCGATCCAATCGTCCTCTATGTGTGCAGGTCCTTGATAAAGCACATGTTTGATAGGAAAAACAAGCAATAATTGAGACAAGAGGTTAGCTTGCTTGTAGAAATCAAATTGATTTGAAGGAAGGCACACAAAGAACATAGATTAATATTAAGCCATTTGGTAGTATGACATTACCAACATGTGTAACCGGAGACATCATCCCATTTAGGAGTTTTTTAGAGATGTGTGCAATAGGAAAAGGAGGATCAAAATAGGAAGTGGCGCAAACTGTATGATCGGTAGCCCTTGTATCAATAATCCATGGTGTGAAAATTCAGTCTTAAAAAGAAAAAAGGAAAACTCGATGCACAAGATGTACCTGAGAATGATATGGAGGGTTCTGGTGACACAGGAATAAATGTTTGAATGGTATGTGCCTGACTTACTGAACCTGATGCCATGTTCTGGAGTGCAATTGCAGCTTGCTTGTTGTGTAGTTGCAATTTGTGGAAGGAAAGTTGTTGTTAGCACTGTTTCAGGGAGAAAGGGACTCAATTAGCACTGGTGATCTGGTATACTTGAGGAGGATTTGAGATCTGATTTGCTGATTTGTTTCCTTTGGGATATTGGAAGCCTGGTGGAAAGCCACGTAGTTTATAGCACTTACCCTTTACATGGCCTGCAATGCCACAGTAGCTACAAATCGCTGTGTCTCTTCTGTTTCCTTGGACATAGGTTTGATCCTTGTCTGTTTGCAGAAGCATGCAGTTGAGAATTCTGATAAAAAAAACTTTGCCAGCAAGAGCTACTGGTTCAGAAACATGCTACGAGGCAGAAGCAATCTCCCTGTCTTTCCTCTCGTAGTACAAGAGAAAACACCTTATTCACATGTGGCATGGGATCCATTAGCAGAACTTGTCATCTAATATATGAATATGCATCATAAAGTCCCATTAAGAATTTGAGCACATAGTCCTGGGACTGATACTGTAATCCAGTTCAATAGTTACCACAAGAACACACAAGTTGTGCTATGTACTTTGCCAATTCTTCCCAGAGGCCTTCTAGTTTTGTGAAGTAGGTACTAACAGATCAATTGCTTTGAGAGATCAAAGATATATCCTTTTAAAGTTGATAGATCCTTGGTCCATTTCTGTGACTAAACTTTTCCTTGAGATCAATCCACATAGCATAAGCTGACTCAATATAGATCATGCTTTGTGCTAGTTCCTTTGAAACAGAGTTGAGAATACAAGAAACAAGAGTGTCATTGCATCTCTTCCATGGACCACATAGAGGATCAGACAGATCTGATGGCTTTGCTAGACTTCCATCGATAAGGCCGACCTTGTTCTTGGTACTCAAGGTCATAAGCATAGATCTACTATAGGATAGATAGCTTTTTTCATTGAGAACTTGAGACAATAAGGACTCCAGGATTGTTGCAATTATGAAGAAAATAAGGATTGGATGAATCATTTGTAGTAAAACAAGTTGCAGAGATAGAAGATGATGTGCTTGTAGTATCTTGAACATGTTCACTGGCAGCCATGGTAGATAGTCTCTGATACCATGTAGAAAATATAGCTTCTAAAGAAGGTTAACCAAGAAGGAGAAAAACAGAATACAGGAGCCAAACCAGAGAGGTGAAGAATTTCTGTGGAATCTTATTTCAGAATTCTGTTACAATACGAATATAATGAGAGGTACATCTAATTTATATATATAGGTAAAAGAGAGGGAAAACAGATCTGAATAACAAACTTAATTCAGTTACATAATCAACTGAAACTGGCGGGAACAGGCATTGACTAAGAGAAAAGAAAAACTGAACTTTTAACAAGATCTGGGATGGATGCTTGCTTTTATGTATCTTTCTTTTCCCACGTGTATGGTGAAGTGCTTTTCCTGGAATTCTAAAACAAATCATATTTTTTGAGTTCATTTGTAGATTATGCCTAAAGGATTGTTTAAGAGTGCATATGAGTAGCTGAGGTTTAAGGCATTTGTTACATGTGATGAGCTTGACTCATTTTAAGAGAGGATACCTTGTCCCATGAAAATTGCTTTTTGTCACCAATGTTTTGTGTATTGACATATGGACTTTTGATAAACATTTGTAAGGATAATTTTTGAGCTGATCTTTATTTTCCTATGTAATATTGATTTTCCGATATTTACATTAGAATACAACTTCACATCAAGTGCTTGACAATTAATCTTGTTTATGTTTCAATGACCTTGAACCTGGATTTCATGAGTTCTATTGATTATCACCTCTCAATTCATCTTATTCAAGTCCATTTGCTTCTGCTGTTACTTGCTAGGATTTTAGGGATATAGCCAGTCAAAATTGTGATCGACATCAGCTGGATTGGAGCCACTTCAACATTCTAATTAAGCTGAGGTAATTAGGTTTAGTTTTTGCATTGTTTCCTTTCTTTGGCGTTTTCATCCACCGGTTTATTCCTTTAACTTTTGAGTCAGAGTTAATGAATGTAATAGCTTTAAGCTCGTCTGAGTTCAAGTCCAGTTTCCAATCTCTGGATGCAAATTGAAGCTATCACACTCTCACCATGGTTCTTAACTGTGGGTGAATTTTTTTATTTTATGGTGAGTATGCACGAAAAGATTAACCAAATAAGTATTGTCTGCTTGTCGCTTATGTTGAATATAACCACTGAATTATTATTTTCTTTTCTATCCCTGCGTTTATGCTTTCATACCTTGTGAAAACCAATCCTTAGGCAACATTCTCATGTTGAAAACTGGTACCTGTAGCATCATTTTATAAATTCTTTTCACTATATGATATTATTTGTGTACTTATCATGTTATGGTTGATGTCCTTTCGTCCAATGTTTCCTATTAAAACCTACAACTTTACAGGAGGAAATAGTGAAATTTTATCATTATAAAGCATAGCCCTTGTAGTGAACATATTCAAGTTTGTTTTGCCTTCCTGTAAGAAGTAGAGTAAAATTTAATGCAAAAATTCTGTAGTGAACCTATTTGTGTTTGTTCTGTCTTCCTGAAAGTTCAGATGGAATATGTTCGCCCAATAAAACAGAATTAGCAGTGGAAATAGAGAAGGAAGAGTCGCAGCTTCAATTAGGCTTGATATTGTTTTTCTCTTTCAGGCACCAGGTCAATCACTTTGTATCTATACTGCAGCAGTATGTGCTATCACACTTATCAGATGTCTCCTGGTGCAAGTTCCTCTACTCCCTTGAGCATAAGGTCTGAGACAACTCAAATTACACTTTCTTTTATGTAACTTATTTTTTTCTCTGTTCTTTTGTTGAATTGAGCTTTGACTGTTAGGTCTTATATGTTGATCTCACCTTCTTATTATGCAGGTTAAAGATATGATGGATCTCGAGTCTGTGCATATGGCTTTTCTCACTGACTCAATGTACATGTAAGTGAAGACTAAATGCTTGTAGTGTTTTTTCTTTTCTGTTGGAAAAACCTGGCCCTTCCCACCCCCCTGCTCATTGGCATGCTCTCTCCCTCTCTCTCACAAATGCGTGCACTCAAACACTATTTTGAAGGATGTCTCACTACATGAATCTGTCATATTTATGGTTTTGGAGAGGGTTAGATTTACAGTGTCTAATCCTCCCTGTATTAAGTTGTTCATGTGGTTTAAACTCCACATCATAATAGAGTGATCTTACAGTTGTGTTAATGCTCACCCTCAATATAGCTCATTAGTTCTTGACAGAAATTCAAACATCCAGATTTCACTCTGGAGGAGTTCTATGTGCTTGTCTTTTGTTTTGTCTTTGATGCCGTTGTATCCAAGATGTTTAACTTAAATTTGAACTTTAGTTAACAAGGCTAACTTCGTCTATTACTTTTGCAGATGCTTCCTATCAGATAAAACACAGCCAATATCAAATATCATAACAAGCATTTTGCAGTGTGCACTGGATTTCCGTTTTTGTCTAGTAAAGAAAACTGGGAATGTTGGATTGGATAACGGAAATTCGATGGGCAGCATATCACAGATAAACATTTCTCAGGTGATGCTTCTTGCCTGTGTCAGATCCTGTATGTTGTATGGCTGATTTATCAAGCAGTATTGACATGATCAAAGCGATCTGTGCTGTGTGCAAGGTTTTCAGATCATTATGCAATATGGATCCCACTTTGGTTATCAGAGGACAAAGAAAAATAAATTCATGTAGCTGATGAAAGGTGAAACAACAGATCTTGGATTGAAAAGTGTGGTCTATGATACACAGATGCCAATACGGGACACTGACACGATACGACACCAACACGCCGACATGCTATTTTTTACAAATCAAGGATACGACATGTTAAGGACACGTAAATTAAAATAATAGTTTATATTTTTTTTAATTGATGAACACTTCTATTTTATATTTCCTGAATCTTATACAAAAAAAATCATAGGAATAAAAGCCGTATATAGGGTTCGAAAGTGAGAATAATGTATTCAAAATCCCATTCTAGGGTTCAAAAATTGAAGAAAGGATTTCAAAATCAAATTCTAGGGTTCGAAAATAACATATACTGATACTTGATAGTTGCTTTATCTTTGTGTTCAACTTCTCTTTCTATCAAGCCGTATGCATCCTATGGCTGAAAAAACAAGTCGTACATGATTTGAGAGTGAGAAAATTGGATATGAGGAGTGGCGATTGGATTCGAAGTGAAAACCCTGGGCTCTTTGACAGAATAGAAGTGAGGAATAGAAGTGATGAAACGTGGGAAAGGTAAGTGATTTTTAAATTTAATGAATAAAATCTATACAGCTTTTATAAATTTATCAAAAAAGCTCACAACTTCTACAATTTACTGAATGGCCCATGATATTTTAAAAATTATAAAATTATCCAACATGTCTAAAACGTGACGGAGCGTGTTTAGACGTGTCGGCACGTGTCTGGAGCATGTCTAAAACATGTCAGGACGTGTCCGGAGCGTGTCTAAAACATGTTGGAATAAAAAAAATAAACACATGTTAGAACATGTCAAACATGTATCCCAACGTGTCTGGGGTGTGCCGGTGTCCGATATATGTCGGATACCGACACTTTAAACCTGAGAGAGTGTCCATGCTTCCTAAAGTGTGGTCATAGCAGTTGCATCTAGGTATGTAAGTGAACGTGCACGCTTCGTAAGTTGCTCATTTGTTAGATAAATAAACAAGCTTGAAGCCAAGCTCGGGTCATTGGATTCACGATTAGCTAACTAAGAATCTTGTTTACATGTTCATTTGTGCTAGTTTAATACTTGTTAGAAGCTTGTTATATTTGTCTTAGGCTCATTTTATAGGTTATATGTTTGGTTTTTTAATTACTATTATTTTTGCTTCACCCAATCACCCTTAGTAGTGTATAATTTGGCTTGGAAATTGTGTATGCAAGTAGGTGCATTAAAAAAATTCTGTACATGGTTTACGAGAAGTATTCAATCAAAATTTAAATCCTACTTAGACAATTTTATATCATTACAGTAGTTAAGGGTGCATATCTGAATACAATTTTGGACACAAAGATAAAGATAAGAGATTTGTTAATCTGACATTATCGTAACCCTTATGGGAAACACGACTTATGATAGCTTGTGAAAATTCATGAACGTGCTCGAGCTTGTTTGATAATTGATTAAACAAGCTTGAACAAGGGCCATGAAGCTCAAATAAATAGCTTGGCTTGAGCTTGATAAATCCAAGTAAGCATGCTTGAAGATGTCGAGTATCAGGCTGGCTTGGCCTGTTTACACCCCTAGTACTTATATTTGTAGAAAACACCCATTTTTAGATCACTGTCAAATTTCCTTCTGAGCTACACCTGCATGAATTAAATATATTTCTTGTTTTATTATATTTAATTACCAAATTTATTATTCTTTTGTTCCTCCCACTTTGTTTGCCCCCTATTTGCTTTAGGAATGGTTGAAATGTTTGCCCATTTTGAGAACTCTGGACATCATATTGCTTTCCCCTTATTATACAGCCTTGTAGCAATTCCCTTTGTTTAGGGTCTGTCTGATTCTAGGAAAATTTATAGGGAAAAAATCATTAAGAAAAAAAATGGAAATGAATAAATATAAAAAAAGAGCATATTCTTTTCTTTATTTGGATGTTGACGGAAATCATATGAAAAAAAAAAACTTTTTATTAGAAGTATTTTTTTTGTTTGGTCGTCAAAGTAAAATAAAGAGGATTATGTTACTGGCCCTTAATTTTACAATATTTTTTTAACATTTTCCATGTCATTTTATTCTTACAAATTTTCTTGTAAACAATTCTTCCAAAAGGTCAGATTTAAGTTTTGCTTAGGCATATGTATATGCTTGTCAAGGTTTACTCACTTCCATTGATAAATTCAATTCATCCTTTTTTTTAATATCTCTCTTGCTGGATGCTCAATATAGCCGACTTTTAAAAATGCTTATTAACTTCTTCCCCTTGATGCAAAATTCAATGCTGTACACAGCAGGAGAAATGTGCGGAAGTTAATTTGGACGGGCTTTGGACACCGCTCTGACAATATGATGTTCGTCCATCTATTTATTTTTATGTGTTTATACTAATAAATGAATGGATGAGACGTTACGTCATTCGAACATATTTCTATCATATGGGGACAAGTTAGCGGGTGACACATGAACCTATTGTCGATGCTGCTCATTGTGATTTTTGTGGTCTTGCAGGTGCTTTCCATAAAGGAGAGGTTCAACAACAACATGAAAGAATTGCATTCGTGCTATCTGAAGTCTCCCAAGCACACCGAGTTTGGTCTTTTCCATTTTTGGAGCTGCCTCAACTACAACGAATACTATTCGGATGCTACTGATCGCACAACGTGCCACTAGTTCTCGAAGTGCTGTGAATATTGCTATGCTGATCGAGACGAGTGGAAATCCCAATGCCTCTGTAACTGGTTGTGTTGGATCCTTTAAACTGCAGCATGAAGATGATCACCAGACCGGTCATATAAATCCCATTTCTAAGTTCTCGAAATGCCATGAATATTGCCATCCTGATTGCGACGTGTGGAAATCCCAGTGCCTCTGTAACCAAGAGTGCCGGAACTTTTAAATTGCACCGTGAAGATGATCGCTAGACCAGCCATGTTAATCCCTTTTGTGTAGCGATATGAAGCCTCTCAATCAAACGGAATCACTTTTTTGTTGACTAAAGTTGGGTCGTATGCGAGCAAATGAAGAACTATATAGTGTGCTTTATAATTAAAATGTCTCTAAAATGAAGATTTTATAAGATAATTATTAAAGTCGTTATATTTATGAATTAGAATGTTTGACTATTAAATAGTAATTATTATTTTTTGCAACTTTTCTCTGGATAGAATTTTCATAGCTTGTAAACCTAATGTAATTTAACAGGTACGATAATTTTTACTGTTGTAAAAAACACTCTTAATCGAATCACCCAAGTCGTCTCTTATGAGAACCCAAATGCTAACTTTGCCATGATGGGAGGATTCTCCTATTCCATCATCGTTGGAGACACTCCTCCGAGACGTTTGGCGACACCGTGAGATTGATGATATCTGAACTTGTTATGAGTTTTTTTACTCTAGAAGAATGCAAGTGGCTTACATTATGAGTTTTTTTACTTCTAAATCATTTAAATCAAAAATAATTGAATTATAAGTGTGAAAAAGCCTGTTATCAAATGAAAAAGTTAGCCATTAGATTGAATTTTACTCTATTAAAATTGCATTTTTTGAAGTATATATTTGTAACTTAGGCTTTGTTGGTATATTAGATTTTATGTGATATTATTAAATATGCAATAACCTTTCATAGAAGATATATTTAATCCTTTATTATTCGCTTTTCAGTATGTCAGAAGTCAGACAACGCACCTCTCTAGCTCTACCTTCTCACTTAAACCTTTAGACCACCACCGTATTCTATACCGGCGATGTCGGACGCCGCCGCCAACGCTGCAGCCCCTTATGAAGTTGAGGAGTGCCGCGGCTTCCTGCGCGTGTACAGCGATGGATCAATCATCCGATCGGGTAATTCGAGCTTTGATGTCCCCATCGCCGACGACAGCTCCGTTATGTGGAAAGACGTAGTCTTCGACGCTGAGCACAACCTTCAGCTCCGACTCTACAAGCCCGTGTCAACCTCTCTCATGCTCCCTGTCTTGTACTACATTCACGGAGGTGGCTTCTGCATCGGCTCGCGCACCTGGCCAAATTTCCACAACTACTGTATTCGTCTCTGTTCGGATCTTCAAGCCGTGGTAATATCGCCCGACTACCGGCTGTCTCCGGAGTCTCGGCTCCCAGCGGCCGTCGATGATTGCTTTGCTTCTGTGAGATGGCTCCAAACCATAGCCATTTCGGAGAATCCTGATCCGTGGCTGACTGATGTGGCCGATTTTAGCCGCGTGTTCATTTCTGGCGACTCCGCCGGTGGAAATATCGCTCATAATTTGGCTGTGCAGCTTGGTTTAGGATCGGTGGATTTGGCGCCTGTTAGGGTCAGGGGTTATGTGCTCCTGGCTCCATTTTTCGGGGGGACTGTGCGAACGAGATCGGAGGCTGATGGACCGAAGGATGCATTCCTCAATTTAGAGCTCATTGACAGGTGAATTCAGGACTATATGAAACACTTTTCATTAACAAGAAAAGATTTGAGCGTAGGCGTCAAAACAATTAAGTTTGCTAATGGAGAAGAGTTCAATGAGTTAATCTTAAAACCGAATTCGTTTAATTGACAATCCAAGATTCAGTAATCCCATTCCGCTTGATTTTTAGCATGCATATATATTGATTTTCCTTTAAACTAAGCTGCATTCAAATTTTGTCCATACACTTTCACAAATCAAACTCAAAAGTATCTTGTTACTCCCTCCAATTTTTATTGTTAATTTGTTCTCCTACTGAGGTTAGATTGGCGTGAAAGATGAATTTTGCGATGTCATTTTCCGTGCTCTTTTCCTTTCTGAATCTGAAAGGTTGTAAAAACTTATTTCCTTGATTTGAATACACATTTTTGGCTAACCAAATGACTTGGCTGTCGATATGGCTGAGGATTGGAAATATCATATGCTTCCATGCTCGTTGGTTTTCTACGGCTATCTTAATCAATACATTCATCAACAATTTTGTGTCCATAATTGACAAACTTGACAAGGTATTGGAGGCTGGCGTTGCCGGTGGGAGAGACAGCTGATCACCCCTTGGTGAACCCATTAGGACCGCACAGCTCCAGCCTCGAAACAGTTGATCTTGATCCAATTCTAGTTGTTATGGGAGAGACTGATCTACTCAGAGATAGAGCCAAAGATTATTCAAACAAGTTGAAAGATTGGGGGAAGAAGATCGAATATGTTGAGTTTGAAGGTCAGCAGCATGGCTTTATCACTCTCTGTCATGATTCACAGCTAGCAAATGAATTGATGAATACAATCAAGAAGTTCATCGCTGAAAATTCTGGCTAAAAGGCGAAGAAATTCGACAAGTGATAATATACTGCCCCTTCCATTTTGCACCTCTGTTAAATTCATCGTGTTCCTCCATCCTTATTTTCTATGTTGAAAACTGTAAGTTTAATTTTAATGATATTAGAATGAAATTAGGTAGAATTTTAAATTTTTTGTTTGAATTGTTAAACGAAAATTAATCTACGATGTGAAATATTAGTCACTTTTAAATCAAATACGAAATAAATTAAGAACCGAAATACTAACCTTTCGCCATTTATGTTAATACCTATTGTTTAAATTTCTATAAATTTATCACTTATTTGAATCTTTCATTCTATGGCTAAAAATTCTATGTCGATATACTAATTTTAACTATTGTTTTTATTATTTTTGTCATGAATTCGGATTAAGTAGATCAATTTAAATAATTAATCATGATTTTTAAAATTTAAAATCTCAAATAAATTTAATAAATAATACTAAATTCCAAAATCCAGGTGTGACCAATCAAAATATACAAATAATAAAATTAAATTTACACAAGACCTCATCGGACAACCGTCTAGATAAAATAAATACGACCTACTCTACAATTATCGTACGGAAGGTAATAATTTAATCAAAAATCATAATCAAACATAACATAATATCTGAACTGTCTCCAAAATATAACCATGGGCCTATATTTGGTCAATTCTATAATTCGATCATGTCCAATACCAATTTAAACCATAATAGAACCAAAACTCACCAAATCAGACGAATAGTTGATAGATTACGATCATACTCCTACAATGCGTCCGAATCTTCAACTCTGAAGGGATAAAATAGAAAAAGTGAGTCTAACACCCAACAAGTATCATATTTAAACGAAAAGAGTCTAATAAATTAAAGAGAATGTCAAATGATAAAAATCCATTCAAATGACAGAATAAATTCACATTGCTGATAAAATGAATCTAATATAAATCCAAGATCTAAAATTCAATAGTAGTCTCGTACTAAAATCAAATATCCAAATCCAAAGCAAATGTTTAAATTAGAAAACAATCCTCATCGGGATGTATGTATGTATATATAAATATATATATAAGCAAAATAGAAGTGATTCTAATAGGCAATTAGCTGATTTCAAAATCCAATCCAAGTCCGAGTTCGAATCTAAGTCTAAATCGAAGGCTTGATCAGCTTATGATTTGTGGTAGAATCCGATAGCCGGATGATCCAATACCATGTGCAAAAACCGTCGTAGCGTCGCAGCAGATAGTCTAAAGGTCCGAATCAAAATATATAATCTAAAATTATTTGTACGAGATATGCTAAGGCCCAACAAATGGCAAAATTAGCGAATTTTAAATCAAATCTAAAATTTAAATTCAAATTCAAATTAAAGTCCAATACAAATAAATACAGAGATACAAATCATATATTAAATTTGAGTTCTAATTATTTCAATACTAACTTGAGGAAGGGTTATACATAATCCCGATAATTTCTGCATTTTCGTTCTTCAGTTTTATCGTACTTGATCTGATTCGTAATAATATTGTAGTCGGAATCCCAAGATGCTACTCATCATCAGTTTGCTAGGCTAAATCTTGTTGATCTGGCTAGATCTGAATGGTTGGATGATATAGATGTATTAGACTGTGATAGAATACGGAATCCATGTCTTATAAAGGAAAATGAGACTCACACGTCCTTTTCTCTGGTTGGCATCTTTACTATTAGTTTAATGAAATTACTATAATGTACAATCATTACAGGCAAAAGAGCTCTGGTGCTGAAGGTGAACATCTCAAGGGAAACTACAAACACAAATAAGTCGCTTTCAACATTAGGGCCATTATCTTGACCTTTTGTTCATGGACTTCATGATATGTTTGTGCATTCCTATGGTATAAGTGGAGGAAATTCTGATTAGTTTCTTTTCATTCAACCTTATTATAAAACTAATGTAGCTCTCTTCATTATGCTGACCATCTTTATTTGTTTACTTTAGATTGAGTATTATGAATTTGGTGTGCATCTCAAATGGGAAGTCACTCCATGTTTCATACTGAGATTCAAAGCTGCTCTTTTTTGCTTCATGTAGATGGCTGAAACTTAAGAAAATCTCCATTCAAAACTGACGCTTAAACATATGCATGCAGTTGGCTCAGTCTCTTTTTTTTCTCTCTTGGGTATAAAGACAGTTAGCAAAAATCGTTAATTTGTACTATGAAAGAAATCTGGGCCTGTCTTGCTAAGCTGAAAGTGCTAGCAGCTAGTCCTTTATTAATATATAAATTTCTGGTGGGAGTGGCTGTTGATGTAGCTAATTAAGTATATATCATTAATGGAGTGTGAGAGCAATTAAAACTATAAGGAAGTTTAGATTGATAATAATGTGTAGTCTTAACAGTGTGAACCTTCTGTAGCTGTCTATAATGATGAAGTGCTCTTAAATCATGAACACTTGAAATGTGTGCGGAAGTCTGATTTATCTGTTTTCTGGAATCTTCTTGTCAGGACTCACTTGGAGAAAATTTCAAACCAATTATAATTGCAAACATCAGTCCATCATTGTGTTAGCTTATCCTGTGCGCTACTTTTTCTTCTGTTTGCCTATTTTTACCTTTCATAGGATATTGGGAACGCATCTGGCCCAGTTTCAAATTTAGTTTACGACTTACGATATCATTTTAAAATCAGTTATTTTTCTAAATCCTTGTAATTTATATGAGTTTGCATTTTCACATTTTCCTATTTTTATTGATCTTTTTTTTTTCTGCTGGATATGATCAGCATTTTTGCAATCAAAGTATTATCAGGTGCACCCTAGTAAGGCCGGCTATCTTCTCCTTCTTCGGTAGCATATATGAATGTTGTTGAACCTTTGGTCTTCTTTTAGCTCTTCATTAGATACATTAAGCATGCTAAAGTTTGCCCAGCATGCTAAATTCATAAATTACATTGTATATTGCACCCTGTATCAGTTCTTCTAGGTCTCTTTTTCCTAATGAGACATATGAGAACGCCTACTTTAATTATTTACTGCCTTGTAGTGGGTGTGTTTGTTTGTATGACCTCATGTTTGGTCTGGCTTGCAATTGCATGGATCTTTAAGAGATTCAGTTGAAAAGATTATGTGTTTGGTTTCAATGTCTTCCACTGAGTCTCTTATTTCCATTAAATAGCTCAACATTTATATAATTATGTGATCCTAAATTCACATAAATTGCAATCTAAATTGCAAGCTACACACACACACACACACAAGTGTGCAAATCTAATCAATTACATATTCTTCCCACTAATCAATGATATGCTGCTTGATTCTCACTAATAGTGATGCTTAGCTTTATTCTTACCATTAGTGATCTTCTTTTAGGTAGCTTTTTTCTAAAATTGATACTAGTTGATCAGGAAGTATCAGTTTGTTGACCATGAATAGATGCCTTTGATAGGATAGAGTATTGGTAAAAATATCAGCCAATTGTTGTTCAGTGAAAATATGAGAAAGGATGATCACAATATGAACAAGTGCTTCTTGAATATAATGACAATCCACCTCAACATGCTTAGCAAACACATAAAAAACTAGATTTGTGGCAATTTGAATAGCACTTGTATTATTAGCATAAAGCATAGCAGGAATAAGTTGGGAAATACCGAGCTCACATAATAGTTCTCGATATGCTTATTACTCACATGAAGTATTGGATTGGTGGTAACCCGTATAACACTTGTATTATTAGCATGAAGTATAGTAGGAATAAGTTGAGAAACATTGAGCTCACGTAATAATTATCAATATGCTTAATATGTACATGAAATATTAGATTGGTGGTAATTTGAATAGCACTTAACATTATTAGCACGAAGCATAGTGGGAATATGTTAAGAAACACTGAGCTCATGTAGTAGTCCTCAAAGCCACACTTTTTTAAAGCATGTAGATGATGGCTTGATATCTAGACTTAATAGTAGATTCCGAGACACGATATTGTTTCTTATTTTTTCAAGCAATGAGAGTATTACCAAGAAATATACACTAATAAATTATAGAACGATGACTATTTACACAACTAGCCCAATCACTATCACTAAAACCATCTAATTTTAATAAGCTCTTAGAAGGAAAGGAAAAACCTTGCCTTGATGTACCCTTGGTATAGTGCATTAGATGCCGTATGACGGCAATATGAGTCTAGCAAGGATATTGCATAAACTGACTAATATGCTAAACAATAAAGAAAATGTTAGGTCGAGTCATAGTTTAAGTAATTGTCGATTCATCAAAGGATTAAATAATAATTCGCTGTTTGTTTTACATAGCTTTAAATTAATCTCCACAAGCATAAGAGCTGAATTCCTGCCTTGAAAGACTAGGTAGAGAGAGGAGCTCATAAGATACTTACGTTGATGCAAGAGTGTACTTATAGAACAATATTGGACCTTAAGTCCAAGGAAATACTGTAACGGACCAATATCCTTCTTATGGAATGAGGATTTGAGATGAATGTTCATTAACTTGGGTTCGGATCCTATAATTATAACGACATCTATATTTATTATGAGGATATCAATTTCAATACTAGTTGACCGAAAGAAAAGAGTGGAATCAAACTAATTTTAAATAAAATCGAATTCCAGAAGAGTAGTAAGAAACTTTTCAAACTAGGCTCGTGAGGCTTGCTTCAACTCATATAAAGACCGTTTGAGTTACCAAACCTCATAAAGAAGAAAAAAAATTCTAGGAGGAGGAGTCATGAATATTTATTTCTTAAATCACCATGAAATAATATGTTCTTCACATCCATTTGGGGGAATAAACATTCTTATAAGGCAATAATAGCAATAATTGCGGTCATCTTGGCCACCATAGTAAATGATTCCTCATAATCAATCCTATATTCTTGTCGATTTGCAATAGCCGCCAGATAAGCTTTATACCTTTTGATAGATCCATCAACATGGAATATGATAGCATATACCAATTTGCAACCTATTAGAATAACTCCTGGAGGTCAAGTAATGATATCCCAAATGTGATTTTCTTGAATAACATAGAGTTTGTCTTGCACCACTTATTGCTAGTATACGTGAGTAGTGGCCTATGAGTTAGACTTAGGAACCACAATATCAATTGTGGCTTGAATAGTGAAATGAGCAAATCTATATCTATAAAGTGTTCGGAAAATTCGAGTAAACCGCACGGGATCAAGTGGCAATTTTGGAATAGGGATAGGTAGTGGGCGACGTCACTAATACACCAAACCTAGCGTAAAACAAGAAAGAATACTAGTATCATCAAATGGTGGGAGAACATAAATTGAGTAATAGACTTATCACGAGGCAGAAAGAAGCATTGATTTTTAAAGAAAACAATATAATGAAAAATGCAATGTGTGTTAGGATTCTTATTGTAGTATACAAACCCTTTAGGCAAATTAATATAGGGCAAAAAAGTATATTGAACATTTTGAGCAACAACCTTGTGATGTTCATTGGGAGGGAGGTAAACAAAGTAGATATAACGAAAATGATGCAGAGAATCATAGTGTGGATGAACACAAAACAAGCAATAATATGGAGAATCGAAATGCAAGATTGAGGAGGGTAGACTATTAATCATGTGAGTAGCTTTAGATATGGCTTCCACCAAAAAATGGGGTGGGACAGATGATTCTAACAACAATGTACAAATGACATCTATTTATCTCTGGATTTAGAAGTAAGATTTTAATGTATGTGGTAAATTGGGTTTCGATATAGGAAATAAAAGCTTGGTAGATAGTAAATACCTCAACTTTGGATTTAAGAAAGTAAATCCAATTGAATATATTATAATCATCAATGAACGTTACAAAATATCGATACTCGGCATGAGAAGGAATATGGCTCATTCCCCAAACATCAATATGAATAATTTCAAAGCATGTGGAGCTTTGGTGACCATGTGAAGGAATAGTTAAAGTTTTATTTTTGCCAAGGTTTAAAATCGAAAGATAAATTAGAAGATGAAATATTATTTTTATTATTTAAGTATAATAATAAACCATGTTTTAGAAGATGTTTTAGTGTAACCGAGTTGGGATAACACGATTTCTTTTGCTACAAATGACTATTATGACTAATAGCTGAACAATTGACATAAATAGAATAAGTAACAGAAAAAGATTGAAGAGGAAATAGACGTCCCAATTAGCCCCTTTGCTATTACTTTTCCCGATGCTTGATCGTGTACACAACAATCATTATGATCAAAGTGAATAGCACATTTTCGTCCTCTAACTATCCAATAGAAATTAAATTTGTAAATAATTTAGGAGATATAAAAATATCAGTACGAGATGTCTCAAGGTTTTCAATTATAGTAATGGAAAGTGTACTGCCATCAATTATCTAAATGTGCTGATCACCATCATACTTATAAACATCATGTAGGGCTTTTAGATTGCCTATTATGTGATTGGAAGCAGCAAAATCAATCAACCAAGGAAAGAGAAGAGGTTGTTTCTTATCTTGGAGACCAAGAGTAGACAAAGTGGAAATAATTACTTGCTAAACTTGCTCGGCTGTACCAATGGAAGAAGAGGATCCCAAATGGCAAGCGGGTTAGCAAATGTAGTAACAACATTGTACTAATTAGTCATTCGGAAGGTAGGGACCCATCAATTTTGAGGTCGCACATGACAATCCTTAATGATATGACATTCCTTTTGTAATAATTACAAAACTTGGTGTTGCATTGTTTTGCAATATTCCTTACAATTGTAATACAATGATAGAGATTTGAATCGTCTTCTTCCTTGAGTTGTGTAGGCCACATTAACAATTTTGGTATCAACGGATTCTTGAATAAGGCCATCTTGGGAGGCGAGACATCGTTCTTCATGCAAGAGTTCCCCCAAAGAAACATCCAAGGATGGAACGAGCTGTCGGTTAATTAATTTAGCACAAGCACTTTCAAACGTAGTTTTATAAAAAAAATTGATCCCTTTTGTTCTCAAAATGAACTTCTTGTAATGCTGATAGCATCTCTTTGGGAACCTTTCACTATACTAATCTGACATAACCACTTCATAAATTAAAAGATCTCAAATAAAATTGTTCAATAAATAGATTTCCTTGCTAATAATTTTTGATACCTAACTCAAATTAAAACTTTCGGATGGAATTATTTTAGTAATAAACTTGCTTTAAATAGTCTTACATTTCCTTGACAGTGAAAAATAAGTAGAGATGGTTTACCATATGTGGCTCCACAAAACATAGTATCCAGTAAACAATTTGAGCATCCTTACCCACGATTTAAGTTCTTTGGAATCAGTGGGAATTTTAGTTGATCCATCAACATGTCCCCACAATTCTTTTCCCTTAACAAACATTTTAAACTGAAATTTCCAAATGAATTAATTTTTTCCATTAAAACGGACGATAGGACTTTCTTTAGATATTGTAAGTTTATTGCCAGCACACACACTCTTCATTTTCAGCAAACACTCTTTGAGTATCTCGAATCATTGCCAGCACATGCACTTCACAGCCAGCACACACGCACACCTTGAGCAACTCATATCACTGCCAGCACCCATGTACTTCACAAGATGTAGCCATCACTTTGCTCTAAAGCTTAGGGGGTTGCCCATGAGTTTCTCACAAATGGAGGAAGTTTTGCGCAGCCTAGATTTCTCACAAACGAAGAAATTGTTCCTCAAAGATGGAAGTTGATGAGAATAATACTAGGATGATTTTGTAGCCACTTGAATCGCAAGCCACCAAAAATGTCGCACCTAGAGGATTTCACAGAAAGTTGATTCAATTGTAGAGCAACAAGGAACATGCCTAATCCTTTCCAAGGAGATTCAATTTTAGGATGTGATTTAACCCTAGAATGCCCAGATATTTCAAGAAGCTGAAACTACATGGTAGGGAGGAACAGACCCTAGATTTACTTTAGAGAGTTTTGTTTAGAGTCAATGGGTACGATTATGAAACCTAAAACCAAGAGAACTTTCAAGGCTGAAGGCTTAAGAGAGGTTCATCAATTGTATTACCTTGCTCTATGGATGCAAATATTAACCGATATAATATGTATCAGTCAATATGTATCAATATCGGAGCTTCCTGATAATACCATAATAATATCGTAATATGTTGCCGTATTGAGCCATACAAATCTGTCAGCTTTCGATTTTCAAAAACTTTTTTATAAAATATATCTGATACTGATACGATTGCAACTAAGAGCTATATTGATACCGATATTTTCATCCATGCCTTGCTCTAGTACCTTGACAAGATTATATGTTTGGTTTTGAATGTCTTTCACCAAGTCTCTCATTTCCATTAACATAATTATGCAATCCTAAAATCAATTTAATAAATGAGAATATTTCCTAAAATGGAAGCAATATATATGCAAATCTCATCAATTACATGTTCTTCCTACTAATCAATGATATGTTGCTTGATTCTCCCCAGTAGTGATGCTCAATTTTATTCTTGTCATTAGTGATCCTCTTCTAAGAACACCAATAAAATATTCTTTTATTCAAAAATTAAATTAAACCAAATAAACTAAGCCTTTTCCCATTAGGAATCTCACCTATCCCCAAAAAGTGTTTTTATAGCTATTTTCTTTCCTTTTGTTTCCCTTTTCAGGCAATTGTGAATGAAGATGCTTCTGGAGATGTCCTTGCCATGAGGTTGCAGATTCAACAATTAAAGGTAGTAGCTGGACTTGTACCCCGAAAAAGTAGACCACAATTTTGAGTCATTAACTGGAAAGAGAAAATTCATTTTAGAATGGATTTCCTCATTGATGCTTTGTACATTGAGCACTGAGGAGATTCTTGCTTATTTTATTTATCTTATTTCAAATAGAAGTGTCTCGTCTACAAGGTCTAGTCAATGGAGGAGATGAAAACCAGGATAATGATACATTAAGTTTAAGGTTTCCAAGATCTGCAGAATCTTTTGAATTGGAAGGACCTCGATGGTACACTGAGTCCACTTCCATATGATAGAAGAACAACTTAGGTACTTTGTTTTCTATTCAGCTCATGGAAATAGATATTGCTTTGATGTTTATTTTAATTAAAATTCTATGTTTCTGTGAATAAAGAGTATGAAGTTGTTCTCATTGGGGCATTCAGGTGGGAGAAGTAGAAAGATCTTGCCCTGCAAGCATTGGCTGCTGAGAACCAGGTTGCCATGCAGCTGGTATGTGTCAAAGTGTTCCTATCATGTTGTTCGATAAGTTGAAATTCTTTCCAAAATTTAGCTTGCTCACTCCATTGTCAGCAAAAAATTGAGATTGAATAATAGGTACAATATATGTTTTTTATATTCTTCTTTTTGGGGCTTTGTTGAGAAGTCTTCCAACTTGTTCACCTGTTGGCTAGGCATCTCTCCACCTTCTTTTATGTTTGCAATCTGTCCGCACAGTGAGTGCGCTCTGAGCTTTCCTGAAGCATAGCAGATGAAGATGAAACTGTCATTGCATGTTTGTTGCTATGCATGTCTATCTGTATCACAGTTTAGCCCTCTGTCATGCTGACCTTTGCCAACTTGACGAAGGATCTAGTCATCAAGGAATTAACAGGCGGCAGTCAAGCATGCAGGTGCCCTTTATTATGGTTTTGCCTCAAACTCTTCTGTATCTAGGAAAGATGATACTTAATGAAGAAATATTTTCCCCCAAGTGTTGTAAAACAATTTGATTACCCCAAGTGCCTTCTATATTTTTACACAAACTGAAAGACAATTATGCATATAGTAACAATTTGGTTTTTCTATGTAATTTCTCACTGTATGGCTTGCACTTGTGTAACATTGAATGCTCCAGTTGTTCTTCAAAAAATTATGTGGCTGTTTTATTATTGATCAGGCAAAACAAAGGGAGGATGAGATACGAGGCCTGAAAATGAGGCTCAGGTTTATGGAAGCAGGAATCAAAAAGACTAGAAGCAGTTGCTTCTGGAAAGATTTCAGCAAATCAAATGTGACAACATTTGCCATGGAAAATCTGTGATTAAAAGAAAAAATGCAAAGGCATATCCTTGCATTGTTGTGAAGTGTGTCTCATTTAACCTTTGAGTTATCTATTTTCTTCATTGTAAATGTAAGATCAGTCAAATTCAGAGGTTGCCATTGTTTAGGAACTACACAATATATCATAGTAATTATTATCATTGAACCGTATTGAAGTGGTCATATGAAATACATAGAAGAAGAACATCTGTAGAAGGAGAACATCTGTATATTTAACAACACATCTGTATTCTTTTCAACTTTGAAGTAGTGATACTGTAAGAAGTTCCACATTAAAAGTAAGAGCGACTACAAATGCATGCACTAAATCAGATTCTCCAAATGAGAAAACCCAACTTAAGAAGTAGGAATTTTAAGGTCTGCAAAATCCTTATCTGCTAATTTTGTACTTATTTATAATAATCATGACACAAGCCTCTATAAATAATCTTAAAAAGCCTTTTTATATATACATCACATGTACTTTGTAATCTCTGCATTATTAACAGATTGAAGTCCTTTTGTGAGGAAGATGAAATGGAGAGGTTGACTGCACAGATCATGGTGTTACAAAATATGATGCACATCACTGATCTGAGAATCATTTAACGTTCTTCACAAAAGAAAAGAAACAAATTAATGAGCATGGCTTTATGTCTATTATGGGATCATATGCAGCTACTTGAAACACTTGATTGGAAACTTATACATGACTCAGATCCCTCAACTATCCAGGTGCTTCCATATATAGGAAACTTTTTTGTTTGTCCTATGATGTTTCATTAGTTTCCTGATGTAAAAGCGGGAATGCACTTGCTGCAGACTGAAGGTCATCATAACCCTGAGCAAACCAGTAAGGTGAGATCTAATGTTCCGCTAAGAATCTTTATTAGTACAGCTACTTTATATACTTTAATACTAGTGCTCCTTTCATTTTCCCTTCTGCAGTATTTACTAATAATGAATGATCATGATAAAGTTGTCTATTCATGAACATGACTGTTGTTATTTGCAATTGGCTGCTGTCAAAGTATCAATTTGTGATGCTGGATATCACACAATCTTATATGATTAATTTGTTGACTGCTCGGATACTGCAAAGAATTTGCATAGCCATATTGGAGGACTCCCATTGGACTGTCTGCCCAAAATATTTGAATTAAACTAATCTACACTATTGTTCTATATTTAGACATCCACCATAGTAATATGTGATACATTGTATTGTCTATACTTATTAAATAATTTTTTTAGAAAATATTTCAATACAATTTTTTCAACTCTATTGGATAACACTTGAACGGAACTCGTTCATAGGAAAAACTCTCCGAGTTTTGAGTCATCAATTAAAAATCCATTATATAAAAAGTGTCAATTTGTTATCCGACAAATAAACACACTAGACTTTCTAGCTAACTAACCCCGGACACGTCACTATCTAATGTCCTCATTAGATCTGCAAATCTACAACTACTTAGACATCTTATGGCCATATCGAATGAATCTCCGGTTAATTAAAGTCCTTCAATCAAACCACACCTCAACTTTATGCGCAGGTGATATGTTGGAACTCCATAGTTTGTAGGTAAGCAAATGTGAGGTACAAAATCATAATATGTGAGAGATCTTAAAATATCAAAACTCTTTTCTCAAATAAAGAAGAATGATCTCTTAAGAAATAGGTGATTTTCTCAATCTTACTCTTTCACACTTAGGCACTCTAAAGAAGATTCACTCTTATTTTAATTC
This sequence comes from Nepenthes mirabilis, assembly GCA_025585075.1. NCBI lineage: Eukaryota > Viridiplantae > Streptophyta > Magnoliopsida > Caryophyllales > Nepenthaceae > Nepenthes > Nepenthes mirabilis. The sequence continues at coordinate 12,694 of JAODPA010132019.1, read as the reverse complement.
AGATCTTGTACATATTTCCAAATTGAGGGATTTTTGGGTTTTTAAAAACAATAAGAAACCTCTAGTCAAAATAGTTTTAAATAGTAAAAAGTAGGCAGCAACTGCGTCCTGCTTGAGTGACCATCTTGTTGTTGATTCGTGGCTTGTCTTTGGAAATGCCACCATACACAGGCCACTTAAGCAAATAGCTTGCGGTTCATTACTGAAAATTTCACTACACAGGCTACTTTCGTGGCTAGAATCGCGGCCAACTTCACGACCAATTCAGCTTAAACCAATAACTAGCTTTTATCTAGTTTCAAGACACAAAATTTAAGCCATCAACTAGCTTCCATCAAGCATTAGGACACAAAATAGTTGGAATAGTTATCAAGTTCCTATCTAGTACTCAAATACAAAAGGTATAATAAAATGAGATAATAAACTCAATGTATGATTTAATATTACGAAATTTGCTAACACTAAAGACTGACCTCACATAGTGCATCTCATTCAATGATCTGGTGGAGCTCAAAGCAATGGTTGGTGCTATTGCAGCCGTGAGTCAAAGAAAAGACGAAGCTCATGAGATATAATTGCAGCCACAAGTCGAAGAAAAGATGAAGCTCATGAGATATAAGCCTTTCTAAAGAGAACAATGAACTGCAAACAAAGCGAGGTCCTACTTGAGGACAACAATATGTTGATTGATATGTATGAACGGGCAGTTGCAGATAATGATAACTGAGGCAATGATCGAATCTGTAAATGGGCAGTTTCAGATAATAATGTTGACAGAGAAGGAACTTGATTTAGTAAAGATGGAACTGAGTTAAACACAAGAAAACCTTTACAAATCTGCCCAAACTGCATTTGAGCTTGGGTTTCTTGAGAAAACAAGGAGGTCCATGAGTTCTCAAAGGGAAATTGAAGAGAAGAAAAATGTCTTCTGTCCCGTGGAACAAGAACCTGGATGCCATGAACTCCACTCTTCAGTGATGCAAGAGAAAAGAGCCCTTACTGACAGGGTGTTCTCAGCCCTCAAATATACGCTATCAAACATTTCTTCAGTCATTGCCTGTTTGGACAGTGAGAAGCAAGAGAAAGGGCTAGTGTGGATGTCTCAATGTCTTACCTACACCAAAAGAGAGGATTTAGCCTGTCTTCAACATCCTCAGAATGAAATTGAAACCTCCCCGAAGGAAGGTTTGAGAAGTTGAATTAAGAAACAATATGGCATGCTTGAAATCAAAACTTGAGGCAGACAACCAAAAACGAGAGAACGAAAAGGTTCTCTTTGCCATTGATAATGTCGTGGGAGCAGAAGCTCATCCCAGCAAATAACATATCATTCATAGCCAGAACTTGTGTCTATTCTGCTACGTCCTCTGGTTCTAAGGCAAAATCACTATTTTGAGATGTGAGTAAAATACACACGTCCAAACTGGCTCTTTGATTTCAGAAAAAGCTCAAAATTTTGGGCATGCCAATCTTGGCATCATGAATCAATAGTTTTTCAACATCCAAAGGTAGCCGCACATGCCCAATGACGGTTATATCAAAGCCTTGAAGGCACCGTTTGGGGCAATGGTGCTGTTCATGAATAAGCTTCCTAACCTCCATCTATGTTGCATCAACTATGGGGACTATTTAAAAAGTCAAGTTAGAAAAGGAGGTATTGCTGAATTTGACCTTCGTCCAAGAGGTATTGCTTCTACGTGAAGAACAAGCTTTTTGACGTAAAATTCCAACTATTGCACTTCTTTTAAACAAAGTGCCCTTACAAGTTGTTTAAAGTTGGGGTGCTAGGAGGCTAAGCAATTCAATCCAGCCGAAAGCAATTGGAGCATTGTAAGCCTCTCAAGTTCCTAAAAGGAAAAAGACGTATTTCAATGTAAAGTTCCATTCATGGGCAATGTGGGTGAAAACTAAGCAGGCCTTGTGTCAGCGATAAGGATATTGAGGTTGGAAACTTGGAGGTAAAGCCAAATGCAGAATGATACATGAAGCAATCCAGAGACATGCTTGAAATCATGGAAAAAGAAATTGTGGAGCAAAAAATGTAGTTCACGTTGTTAGCATGGAGATGCTGAAGGATTCGAAAACTATGAATTAGATGGAGCTCAAGCTGAACAACGTCATTGATGAAAAGCAGATTCTTATGGAGATCAGAGAGAATGGAAGGACTCAGATCAATATTATGATCAGAGAATACCAGCAGTGCATGTTTGTGGCCTATTTGGAAGAAGAAGTGCCAAAGATTCTGGAAGAAGAAATGCAGACGGTGTTGCTGAATTCAAGAAATTACATATAGAAAAGGCAGCTATCATTAACATGATTTCCCAGCTCTTAAATGGAAGAGAAACTCATGCATGCTTTGTATCCGAATGTACGTAAGAATCCCTAGAAGATGTTCGTAGTCAATTCTAGGAGTCAAATTGTTACTTGGACAGGACAAGTTAAGCACAAACAGTCAATTTTTTTGGTGTCATTCCCTATGCAATCTATGATGCTCTCACATTTGAAAATGTGTTGCAATGTGTATTATTCTTAAATGCTCTTCCGTATTTACTGAAAAAGTGCTTGCTGAACTTTCACTGAAAATTAATCTTCTAGCTCAGCTTCAGTTATTAGTACAATCTATCTGTCTTTGTTCTTCTTTTGTATTGGAATTGCATTTATCACAGAGGTTGACTGTGCCCTATTCCCATTTTAATATGCACTTCTTAATATTCACTTCTTAGGTGTTTGCCCCCCAAAATTACCCAAGTGCTTCCGATGAGCTTTCATAAAGTCAAGCAGCTTAGTTAGCAAAGTTGTGAGCTTCATGACACAGCACTCAGAACAGTATGCCTTCCATTTGGTGGTGTTTTTTCAACATGCTCCTAGTGTCCTGCCAACAGCTTCAGATTCTCCGAAGGATTGCTTCTCTCACCCTCGTTCTTCTTCTTAACTACTAAGCCTACTACCCTCTTCTCTTCACCCGATACAAGGCAGTCAAAATCATCGCACCTACGGTCCAACCAATTTGACTTTTCAATTCATAAATGTGGATCTCGGACCTATGAATGGGGATATTCCCGAAACTCACAAAGAAAAAAGGAAGTGAGTTAGACAAAAAGAGAAGCAACTTGGACAAAAAAAGAAGTGACTTGGACAAAAAGAAACGAAGTGACTTAGACAAATCTTTTTTGTCGATAACCTCAGGCCAATCAATCGAATATTGATTAATACGTAATCGATCGAACACTACTTGAAAACGGCTCTTCTGCTCAGAAACGAAATGTTCCAAATGTTCCTGGAAATTCTTGCTCCCATTGAACCATTTGTATCTATATGCATCAGGATCCCGATTCATGGATCTCTCGGTTCGAGAAATCAAAATAAGAGGATCGAACCATTTCTTCTGACTCTTTTTCAAATTCGATAAATGTTGGTTGATCGTATATTTCATTATAGTTCTATGATTCAGAGTATCGTTTCCTATTTGATCCCTTTGAATTCCATATTCGAAGTACCAGCATTGGAGAGGCTTCCAAGCTCGTCTTTGCAAACCTATTTTTCAAATCCTTTAAGCATCTCTCTAGCTAGATGCACCTGTCCTGCAGCTGCAAGCATTTGCTCCTCTGTGGAAGAGACAGTAACCTCTACAAATGGATGAGCATGGTTCAGAAGCATCAAGCCGTTTTACAAGAGAGCCCACATCTGCTGGTTCAGATTGCCCAAAAGCAACTTTCAGAGTCCAGGAAACTTGGTACATCTGACTTGAGGAGGGCCAACAGTTTTTAGTTGGATGGAAGAGTTGCACCACTTCACAGTGTATGCTTCCTGCAAATGTTTCTGCATCTGTCTCCCCTTTCAGTAGATCATATAGAGCAGAAAGCACAAAGAATACTATGTCCTGAAGCAAGGACTACCAGCCTTGCCTCATCAACCATTGTTCCATTCTCTGAAGCACAAAATTCAGCAAAATCTCGACCAACCAAAGCATAGACAAAAGCACAGAATCATTCATGACTCACATCTTCCACCTCACTGAAGTGGGAAAAAGGTCTTTAACGTATTGTTGTTGTGTGACATGGTAATTATAGATTCAAATTGTAAAAATAATATCTTACATAATACTATGTAAGAATTTGTACAATGGGCCTAAAAGCAGCCCTACTCTTCCTTATAGCTCATGTGTAGCGAGAATTTTTTGTATTGAATTGTTCCTTTTTACTTACTTTTCAATAAATCAGCTAATAGATTATCAGCATCTAAAAAATATTTCTCGGGCTTCTAGGCAATCATTATTTTGCTCACATCATGAACAGAAAGAAGAGTTTTTCTTGCAAAGTAAAGGAAAGTTTCACCCTTATTGATTTATTTTATTTGATGAAGATGATTTAACGAAGCTTATTTTATATTTTTACATATATATATATAAAATGTAGATTAATTGTTGTCATATTTGGATATTTTCTTTACGATATTTAGAGTGTATCATATTTATATTATTTGGATGGTTGTCCGATAAAATTATTTGCTGGTTTGGCTTATAGGGTCATATATTTTGATTTATTATACCTGAATTTTAAAATTTTAATTTCATAAATAATAAATAGTTAGACATACTAAATTCAGGATATGATAATTCGTCACTTGTTTGTCGTCCAAAAGAGTGAGATCCGAAGAGAGAGGTAACGGTGAGAGGTTGTGAGAGTGAGAGAACGAAATGGATTAGGGTTTACAACGGAGAGAGTGAGGGTGAAGAGAAGCCGATATTATTTTTTTAAAATTTAAAATTTTTATCTCGGCCGTCTATTTGTCTACAAATCAACGGCTCCAATTTTTAAATAATGAAAACCGTCAGATTAAATTTTTAAATGAACGGCCCAGGTTAAAAATTTACCCCAATTTTTTATAAAATAAAATTTTAAATCTAGATCATCCGTTAATAAATAACTCAAATCCATTAAATTAAAATTAAAAAAAATTATAAACAATCTGGATTATCGATTTTATCCGACGGTCTAGGACGCCAAACTGGATTCCCGAGCCTGCCGCTGCACTTGAGTGTCAAGTGCAGCACCATGTGCTACACACGAGCGTAGAAAAAAGCGTGAGATCCACGTGACACAAGTCGGCGACGTCGTATAATAGACAGGGTTTTTATTTATCCATTCTTTATGCGTGCCCTCCCTTGCTCGCCCTCGCCCACCCACTTCTTCAGTCTGCCCTCCCCAAGTCACCTGACGCATTCTCCCCCCCCCCCCCCCCCNCTCCCCCGATGCAGTGCAGAGAAAAGAGAATAATAAGTCTCCTTTCCATTCCTTGTCTCTCCTAGGATCTCCCTTCTTTCTGTTAAGAAGAATATTGGGAACCAAATAAGGAGATGGAGAGAGCTGGGCAGGAACCGGGTACGAACGAGGGGCACAAGAGGAAGATTGAAGACGAAATCGAGCTTGCCAAACAAAGAGCTCAAGAAATCGCTGCTCGTCTCCTCAACACCGCCGATTCCAAACGCCCTCGTCTTGACTCTGCTCCCGCCGCTTCCGAACTTCCATACTCTAACTCCACTGCTACCTATCAGTCTCAGTTTCCTGGTAATTTTTTTACAATCTTTCACTTTATCCACGCTCTCAACTAGGGTTTCAGTTATTCTATATTACGAGTTCTAGCGTTAGAAAAATTTGACCGTTGGATTCGTTGGATTAGTTCCTAGATGCGCAATTATTTCTTCGCGCGTGAGCCTTGTAGTGATTAGTGATTACTGCTTATATTAGTATTCGCTGCAAATTGTTTGTTGTTAGACTATTGTTGATTGATTGATTTTATTTCCTCTTACGGAAAGGCATTTTTTTTCACACATATTTCTGCAAAAGTAAATATCCGAAATTTGGGTGGCTTGGTAAGAAATTTCAATATATCTGTCTCTTATTTTAATATCTGAATCAATTTGTCTGGTGGGGCTTTATGATATATTTTAAAGTTTCTTTGTGGAGTATCCTTACAGGAACGGTAGAGTTGGCTACTATTTTGTTGTACGTGTGTGTCTCTCTGCATTTGCTTGCAAGGACAAAATATAGGATATGCAAGGAGTGGAATAAGCTCTAGATGCATGACCCCATTCGTAGGAGACATAATCCAGGTAAACCTGGACTTGAACCAGATGCTTTTGTGTGGCAAACCCAAGGCTTTAACCAGCAGGGATACCCAGATGCAGCTGATGACGGCTCCGCATCTTCTTTTGAAGGGAATTCCGTGTATACATTTGTTGTTTTCATTTTACTTTTCATTCTTGTGATGCTGAGGGTTTTGATTCGTGGACAAGGAACAGATTTTTTTTCTGCCTTTTTTTTTCCTCCCATTTTCCTTCTCCTTTTCCATTTCATATCACTAGAGTATTCATTATGATGCCACAACAATAAAATTCATTTTTTGTAACTTCTGCTTCTCATCTATGCTACACTTATTTTCAGGTAGGTTTATGTAGTGCTTGTCATTCCAATCACCCTTCCCTTTGTTCCCTTCCTCTTTTTCTATTGTGATCAATGGTCTTGACAACAGGACTATAGTCTTTTGTGGATTTTTCTCCCCTCCCCTATTATTGCTATCACTCTACATTCAGATTTTGTAACTGATGTTTCATCGGTGGGGCCAGTCTCTTATGCACCACAAAGTGGTCAATACAATGGTTTACAAGGTACAAGCAAGAAAATTCATATCCCCAATGCGAAGGTTAGTTTGAATCTCCTTCAGCTATCCATATTTATATTTATGTGGCGGCTGCTTCCTTGACCTTATAGTATTCTGCTTATGCTATAATCTCATTTCACATTTCTTGTTTACAGGTTGGTGTGATCATTGGTAGAGCTGGGGACATGATAAAAAATCTTCAACTTCGTTCAGGAGCTAGAATCCAGATTACCAGAGACGCGGAAGCCGATCCAACTTCTTTGACAAGAGATGTGGAATTAATGGGTACAGCTGACCAAATCAGCAGAGCTGAGCAGCTTATTAGTGAAGTAATTGCAGAGGTGTGGCTAATTTCATTGAACAAACAAATGCGTGCACCCTCTCTATCATTTTTAACTGCCTGAGATTTTTATTTAGTTTCTCTATGTTGGTGAAACAGACAGATGCGGCCAGCTCTGCTTCATCTGGAAATCGTAGCACGAGTGCTGTGCAACCTGGTGCTGAACAGTTTGTAATGAGAGTTCCTAATGACAAGGTATATTTAATGGAAACAATTTTCATTCAAATAAAGTAGAAGTCTGCCATCTTTATATGCTCGTTTTCTCCCCCCAGGTTGCTTTGATCATTGGCAAGGGTGGGGAAACCATAAAAAGCATGCAAAGCAAGTCTGGAGCTCGTATTCAGGTTCGTCATTTCAAAGAGGAGATGGGTGAGAATGTTGAATTGATGTCTTGCATTATTTGTGATTTCTTGAATCACATATTATTCTGTAGATGTTGCTGCTCAATTGTACTTCCGATCTTAATGGGTAAGATTTTAGCCCCACATTTTCCATAAGGTCAACAATATCAACATGAGTGCCCCAATTAGAAATGGGGAGGTATTGAGACCTCCCAATGCGAATACATATAGGCCGACATTTTGTTCCATGGGTGGTCTGTTAATTAATCATTGTTGCCCACTGGATATTAAATTTATTATATACACATAGCTGCTGCAGTTGGTAGCTATAAATGATTGTATCTTCTTCAATCTTGGCCGTGTGGCTTATAATCTCAGCATCTAAGGAAGACCCTGTTCACTTGCTTTGGTACAAAATCAGTTAATTGTAGGGCTTGTTTGGCATGGCTTTTGTAACAACTTCTGAAGCCGCCACAAATTTGATCTTTCCCAGTAAGCTTCCTGAAAAGCTAATTGAGTTTCTTTATGAGTTGCTATAAGTTTTTCAGAAAGTTTCTTTTTATAGCTTTTTTAAATAACAATTTCACAGCGTTTACAAGGTACCCTTAAGCACTTTTCAATATTAGTGACAAGCATCCCCATAGACTCTAGGCATTCAACCAAATCCAAACTATGTAGTTGTGAACTGTTTACTAGAAATTCGCCATTTCAGACAAGTTGTATATGTGCTCGTTCCCGTGCTTAAGCCATTCAATATGACCAAAAAGATTTTACTGCTACATTCAAGGTCTTGTTGGTCTACCCATCCTCTTCCTACACAGCCTATACTGCAGTCAAATCCCATTTTCTCAAAGTTTCACAATTTGTCCTGTCTGAGCCGTTTAGATGCCTCTCCACATCTTTATCTTCTAGGCATTTTCTCTAACTTCTATGAATGCATTCATTGCTTTTATCTCTTAGAGTTGCATTCATCCATGTTCTGTAGTGCAATCTATGAAATTTGTTTTCCAAGTTGAAGCCTGGCATTTTGCAGTGGTAGATCTAAACTGTGTGATTATCAGATTTGGTTCATCTGGGAGAAATGTATTCTACGCTAACATATTTAGCATTTGTTTGCATTTGCAAGACTTGGTGTTAATCTTCTTTTTGTGGCTGTTTGTTATATTCTCTCTCTCTCTCTCTCTCTTTTTTTTTTTTTTGGGGGGGGGGGGGGTTAATGAGGAACCTGTATTCACCACTCATCGACTAGGAGGGAGTGGACTAAATCCCGGATGCATGGCCATGCCTACAAGAGCTATATATCATGCCAGTACAGGGACTCAAATCAAAGGCCAATGGGGAGCTGTATTGGAATTGAGACCTAACGGAAACGTCGGCATTTATTACTTGGACCATTATTGGGATTCCCAATGGCTTTGACTAGTCTTGAATAGCAACTCCTTGAAGTTTAATATGTACTTCGAATTCCGATTATGCTCATCTTTCTTTGGCTTTGCTTGGCCCTATCACCTTGAACTTCAAATTTTTGTTAGCATTCTTCAACTCCTGAGAATGTGATGTCTAATACGTTACTTTCGCCAGGTTGTTCCACTTCACCTTCCTCCTGGTGATACTTCAACGGAGAGATCAGTTTATATCAATGGAACCACTGAGCAGATAGAGTCTGCCAAAGAATTGATCAATGAAGTTATTAGTGGGGTGAGTTTTATGAATATTGCTTTTTATTGTCTCCTGTTCTTTTATCCTATTTGTAAATATCCAAGTGATGGGAGATGTCGCAGTGCTCTTAGATAGATCACAGCTTTTCTTAATTTTCATTTTCAAATCCTTGTTGAAACCAATTAGGCATTAAGGTACTAGTTGAAAACATGAGCATATTTTTGGCTTGCAAAACAAATGTAGTACATAACTTCTTGATGTGCTCAGGAGGCTAATTTTAGTAAATGATACCTTTTAGCAGAGTATGTTACCATGATTCTCATTCCCCATGATGTGATTATTTTATCCCCTTTCTTGTTGCAGAATCGCTTGAAGAGTTTGTCTGGTTCTACTGGCTACACACAACCTGCCTATCCTACTAGTGGTGGCTGGCCTCTCCAGGGACAACCTCCTGTGCCGCAGCAGCCTGCATATGGGTACGCACAGCAAGGAACCTATTCTACTATACCTCCCCCATATTATGGTAGCTATCCTCCTCAGCAAGCTGGTTGGGAACAGACAAACCCTTCAGCTGTGTCTCAGTCATCTGAGCAGAATACTACTAGTTATATGTATGGGCAACAGGCTCAGCCTACTTCTACTCCTACAAATGTTAGCTACAACTACAGCCAGATGCCACCAGCTACTGGCTACAATTACAATCAGGGATACACCCAGCAGCCACCCAGTTATGGGCAAGACTTCTCTGGTCAGCCATCATCTGTTGAACCACAGAAGCCTTATGCAAATCCAGCATATGGGGCATCTGCTACATCTTCCCAACCCGATGGAACAACTCCTACTCAAACTTCTCAGCCAGGATATTATGGGCCACCAGCTGTATCATCCCAGGCTGATGGAACCTCCGAGTCCCAGCCATCGCCGGCATATGCAACTGGTTACAATCAGACAACTGCTGCTGCAAATGGTTATGGGACTTACTCTGGTTATGCTGCCCAACCACCAGCTCTGGTAGGTTATAATCAAACAGGCTATGCCCAAACGGGGTATGGACATCAGCAGCAAGGAATGCAGGCCCCCCCTCAAGCATCTCAGGCATACTATGGACAGAGTGGGTATCCTCTGCCTCAAGTCCCAGCACAAGCCAATTATTATCAGGGAACGTATCCTTCTGTTGCTGGGCAGCCACAGATCCAGCAGCCTCACTCCCAGTCACTGTCAACTAATGGAGTTTCTCCGCCATCAAGTTATGGGATTGAAAAAGTTGATGATGGGAACCCAGCAAACGGCTCAGGAGGAGCTGCACAAGAAACTGATAACCCCAGAAGCTGACCTAACGCTGTGTAGCAATCTAGTGAACTTTTAGTTTGAATGAAAGATACTTATGTTCTGGCATGATTTCTCCTATTATGCAGGTGCTTTTTATTCTAGACTTGGAAGTGCAGGTATATTCCATAACGCATCTGTTATATTGAAGTTATCTTGTTCTTGGCTAAGTAGAGGTGGCAATAGAAGTTGAGAATTTGCTGGACTGTGCTTTCTGCCTATGTCAATTTGGAATTTACTTGTTGAATTTATTTTTCCCTGCTTGCTTAAGAGGTGCTTTGTTTCTGTTTTAGTTCATTTGATGAGTTCAAAATTACTGTGTTATATCCATGTATGTGTGTGTCTAATGCTTGGCTACACGTTGCGTTTTCTATTTTGGCTTCCCATCGTATAATGATGAGCCTGCCTTTGGACATTTCTGTGTGTAATGGCATGGTGGAACCACAAACCTGTTGCACTTTGATAGAGTTTCCTAGTTTATTTTGGCACGGTGATTGTGTAAGTGGACAGCGTCCAGGATGTACGCTTTGCCATGCAATTTAGTGTGTTGTGGCAACCTTTAATATCATTTGATCATGGGCATAAGACAACTGGTACTGGGATTTAAGGAAATATAATATCGTTGATGTGCATTTGGATGATGGATGACTAAAATGCAGTTCAATTATGTTGGACCACAATTACAGGTAATAGTCTCACATGAAGTCTTTTTATTACGTTCAGTAACGTAACTTTTGGGATCTGCCACATGTTGCAGTTACCAAGAATGATTAATTAATCAATTACCGAAAAAAATGATTTATTAATGCAGTTCATCTTCTTATTGAAAGGTATAACTTCATTCAATTGCATTGTCATTTAAATTGCGTTTGTGGAATTACAGTTGCAATTCTTCTTCTTATTGATGGACTAAGGGTTATTAGAGCTTGTAAACTAGACCAAAGCTTTGGAGTAGCCAAGATCACGAATCCTCAACCGTGGAAGCAGGACTTCGATGGAACAATCGATGTGTTCCAATTTCATAGGTGTCAGAGTTGAAGGAGCGAGTTCAAATGAAGATATCAATCAATGAGCGGCCACCTCAATCAGGAGCTCTTTCTCCCCTTGGAGGAATTTAATTCCTCCACAGCAGCCAATGGATTTGGTATATAGCCTAAAAATTCCGCCGATAACCAAGGACTGTGCGTTACGCGTCTCAGGAAGTGCTTCCTTCCTTTTCATCTTTCTTCCTCTTTTCTTGGGCAATCCCCAAGAAATTCAGGTATATCCCAGCCTGAACGTTGGGGTGCCTCAGCCACCGTGCGCCCACCGTGCATTTTCATCCATCCGTGCATGCTCATCACCTTTCTTTTTTTTCTCAGGTTGAGGCAACTTGTACAGATGGGTTTGTACTACTAGATATTATTGTAGACAACGCAATATTACTTAACCTGTCAAACGATAGGATGCCTGGTTTCATGGTGCCGATAATCTGTCGTGTCCAACATTAATTAATTCCTACTAAAACCAACATCGAACTGAACCTCGTTTAACTTGAACTAGTTCACAGTTGAGGCAACACCCATGGCCACGTATTAACCAACAGAAGTTAACTTGATCAATTCGGGCAACTCTCCGTATTTTTCTCAAACGAACGTTATCACAAAATATGCAAAATCTGCTAGTGTTTTGTTTCATAGGATTCAACGAAGCCAAAAGTTGGAAAGGAAATCAAGAATCAGCCAGCAGTCAAGTAAATAATAATAATAATAATAATAATAATAATAATCTGGCAAGCAAAGCATTGAGCTTCATCGACTGAAATTGAAATTGAAGAGTAAAGAGGAGGAGGATTGCAATAATAATGGAATTCCAGAAAAGCCAAACAAGCAAGTGATGTTGCTGGATAAAAAATATGGACGGCCGCGATCTCAGGTAACTCTCAATCGCTGCTGCTGCAGCAATGTATGTACTAACTGTAGGCATATATAATTCCATTTACTTAGGGAATGATCCCATGAGAAGATACCCCTCACCTTCACCCTCGTTAAGGGTTGGTCTCCCTTGAGTTTACGAGCCTGTCATCACGTACGTGAAAGATGCTCTTTTGAGTGAGCTCAAGGCCTTTGCGCCGAACTGACTATGGCATAAGGCCTGCTGCAAATCTTGACCGTCCTGATAAAATTGGATGGTCGATTTTTTTTTAATTCACAAACGAAGAAAAAAAGAAAAAGTCCCACGCGTCTCGGCCGTTAAATTTCATCTAGATGGTTGAGGCCATGCAGTGTAGGCCTTGTGCTGCACTGATGTGGTGCAAGGCCCCTTGGCTCTCTTTTGGTTTCGCTTGATAATTACATTAAAAAAAGAAAAAAATTTTGAAAGAGATTTA
>JAODPA010132018.1:0-16772 GCA_025585075.1 Nepenthes mirabilis | reverse complement strand
TTTCTTTTTATTATAAACATGTTATATTTTTAGTGCAAAATAAATATATAAAAACATGGATTATAGCTCTATCAATAGATTATGGATTTAGTTTTTAAGAGTGATCTAAACGGCATTTTCTGTCAACCTGTAAGGGGTGGAGAAGTTCATGACAGATATGAAGAACCATAGGGTTATAATTACAGGCCGATTTGATCCTGATAAGGCCAAGAAGAAACTGAAGAAGAAGACGGGGAAGAAGGTAGAGATCATTCGGAATGAAGAAGAAAAGAAAGAAGATCCGATCGTGGGTAATGATCAAACGGTGGATTTTCATCCACCGCCGATTTTCCCAGGTTTGTCAACCTGCGATGAGTGGCTTGAGAGCTCTGTAATTACAATGTTTAATGATGAGAATGTCCAAGCATGCTCCATTATGTAGACCCACAGAAGAATACTTTACCATTGTAGTTATTCTTTTATTTCAACTCGATATTTAATTTATCAATCTATTATTATATAAACTTAGTAGTATAGAAAATCCATAGTTCAATTTTGGGCAGGGCAAAATTGACAATTCATCTGGTATCTGTAATTTTTTTTTCTCTATAATAAATGGATAATAAAATTTTTCTGAAAATAAATAATTCCCTTAAAATTCAACACTTTCTTCCAATTACATTCAACCAAACGGGTCATAAAGATTATGCTAATTTCACCACATATAGAAAGAATGACCGGCCATACGGTACTTTTGGGGGGTGAATTCTTAGATTGATCAGTAATAACAGTCTTGCTCCTGTGATGTAAAAGAAGAACATTTTTAAAGACACCCTTTATTCACTTTAAGATGATATGATATTCATCTATCCATATATTTTACATGGATCTGCAGGTTGGAATCGATTAATCGTGCCAACGGGGGTGACAAAAGGCATCCTCCTAACAAAATTCGAACTCTTTCATAATTTAAGCACTGCAACCACAGGAGATATATATGGGTTTAAAGAAAATGTGGTGGGTATTCATGCTGAAATCGACAACTCAGTTCTACATTACGACTGAAAAGGCCTCCTGCTACAACAACAACAAATTTCTACACAGGAAATGATAATCTGAATACTTAAAGAAGAAAAAAGTAAAATGGACTTGTGTACATGGAAGAAACACTCTAAGAAGTAAAATCAGAAGACAGCTTTCTCACAGTAATCTCTGCTTCACCCTTCTTTTATTAAGATCGCTACCATCAAGCATGACATCGGTGCCATACCTGCAAACGGTGATCGAATGCTCGCTGATTCTGGCTACAAATTCCAGCAGCTCAGTCAGAACTGACGGGCAACTTTCTTTCAAGTATTCGTATCCTTCCGTTTGCATGACAGCTGAAACAAAGTGTCAAAGGGCTTAGTCTACTGCTAACAAATGATTCACCATCTCAACTTCTATATATGTGCGTGCGTGAGTGTGCGCACGTGCACGTGCATGTGTGTAGAAGAGAGAGAGAGAATATATTTACTCCCTCTTGGCCATTGGGTGAAAATGAGAGACTCGCTACTGAGAGGGCCTTAACAGCTCTCCCTCACACCCATTTTACCGAAAATGTGTGGCCAACACAGGATAAGCGGTAATTTTTTCGAACAAGTAGTTATTTTTTTCCTTTTTTTTGGTGGGTAGGGTAATGTGACAATGTCGATGTCATCGTTTCTATACAAATAATGTATGTTACGGGTATTGAGCAAAGCTCTTATATATGGGATGATGATAAATGTTAAAGAAGGAATAATAGCAGGCGAATAGCACATAGAATAGGTATGTAGTAAGACTTGTGGTCTGAGGTACTCTAAACAATCATTTTAAACTTAAAGCGGTGATAGGGAGAAACCCTTTAGCCACCATCGGTGATATAATAACTCATCCATCCATTCACACTAACAGGCCAATATAAGAATAAACAGATGAATAAACTCTACATCATCTGAGATTGTTCCAAGGAAGGCTTAAGGGTGTTTCCAAAACGGTATCAAAACAGATGTCACAAAAGCATACGAAGCTGCACACTTATTACTGCTATGGATAGATTAAACAAACTCAAAACTCAATTTATGAAAAGAGTTTCAATTCTAAGCATGGATGAAAATCTCGGTAGTGATATAAGTTATGATCGTATCGGCATCAACCATATTGGACGGAAACCCTTTATTGCAAAATAGAATAAAATGAATTCGGGAGAAATATTGGCCAATATGATAAAATATCGAGTATATCACTGTATTGGAAAAATATTGGTATCAGATCTTCCGACACTGAAATATATTGGGCTGATATCTTATTCCATGATTCCAGGCCAAGTTGGAAGCTCGTATAAATATCAATATCATCTATTGGAGATCATACTGCAAATAAAACTTTGCAACAAAAAGAAAAAAACCATAGGCGAACATAAATAGTGCTTGCCTCTCAGATTTTCCCAGGATGCAATGAACTTGAGGCATACGGCTTTCAATTGGGAACAGTGATGATGCTCAGCCAACGCTAAAGTGGTGGCTGCAGTGTTTATGGCAACATCTTCACAGAGCTTAGCCTCACATATAAGCTTTAACCTCTCGAGTCCATAGCGATCTGCTGCAGCCAGCAAATGCTGAGCCATTAAAGTAGAAGCTCCTTTCGAACCAAGACCAACTAGCTCTTGCATATCAGGCAGGTCGTCCCAATATATAAAATGCAGCACAGCCTGCAAATCATGCATCCAGAACGATACACATATACAATAATAAGTAAAACGAAAATTTCCCTGTTAAGGAGATAAGTAAACCTAGATCAGAGCGCCTTGATGTCTGGATCCAATTGCGAAATCAAAACAAAGAACTGGAATACCCGAACATATCAGACTGAACACTCAGTGAAAAGTCAACGGTAGAATTGTCGTTGCATGACTTGGTGGTCACGATTTTAAGCCGTAGAAACAGCCTCTTGCATATGATACAAGGTAAAGTCGCGTATAATAAATCTAAAGCAGTCCGACTTTTCCCCTGGATCCCTAACGACAAAAGTTTCATGTATCAAGCTGTCTTTAATCAAGTTCCTCCTTGGTTCAAACCTCATTTGAACCATGTTAAAACAAACAATGTAAAACCATAAATCAATCATGATAGATACAATATGATTGTTCAAGGCAATTTCATCGTCCCAACCATCCTCAATAAGGAAAAATAAAAAAATGATAACAAAAAGAAATTGCTACTTCAAAAAAGATCCGTACACTAGTCAATTAAGTGAGAGCAACACAGTCAAGATTCCGTCACTTGAAAAGGGCACATGTACAAGCCTAGGTGTGATGGAACTACACTTGAGATTAATGATGTGCTGGAAGCCCAGAACCTTGCTGCAGACAAAGTTAAAGAGTCCATTAACAATTTAAATTGAACAAAAAGATGAGCTGTGGGCATCACAGGTGAGGAAAAACGAGCAAGGAAATTGGAAACCTGAACTAGAGGAGGCCAAATTGGAGCCAAAGCACCGTCAATGAGAGGAGTCAATATCCTGTATGGCACCAGAATTGCTCGCCAACAAGTATAACCAATCAATGAAAGTAACTCTTATGGGCTATGGCAACTCTACAAAGCATGATAACTAATTACCAAATCATAAAAACTGATGCTCCTCGTTACATGCTTTGACAGCAAAGTCACAAGACAAGAAACTGAGAATATATCACCTGTTTTCTTGAGTTTTTTTTTTTTTGCCATTTCTTTTTCGAATTCTTTCAATTTTGTTTGCTTTAAAATTTGATCGAAATGGCAAGAACCAAAAAAAAAAGAAAAAAAAAAAGAGCAAAACGGAAATAATTCCTACAAGTCAAGAGAATATGAACAAAGAATATCTTCTACAACAGTGAACAATGGGGGGAAGAACGGATCATCTACACTAATTGAACTTAAAGGTGCAGCCACATAGATTTGAAATAGTTCTTCTGCGGTCCAAAAACATCCTCATTTCATATCCTCCCAAAATATATATCCACTTCAAAAATACATGAAGTACATAATGACCAAAATTCCTGTTACATGCTAATGACCAAAGTGATTGTACAGTAGAAATGCTTTGAAATAGTAAAAATACCATAGCAAATAAAATTCAGAAAAGAAATTACCATTTGATGTCAAGGAGCCTGAATGTACTTAATCCCATCCCTAAAACACAGCTTCTTTTCCTCTAAAGCAGATAATTAGTTGGTTACTAATTGAGTACATAATTTGGTTTCTATAGGAGAGTGCAGTACTATAATTAAGAGCCCCTTGGCAGCCCTTCCTCCTTATTTTCTTTTCATCTAATTCCCCTATCCCTTCATCAGGGATTCTTTCAGGAGGACATGGGCATTCCTTCAAATTTCATTTGGTTGGAACTTAGAACAGAAAGTCATCAAGAAGCCTTTGATTTTCAGTGGCTTTGGGGGTTACTTCTAAGTTTTCAACAAGCTCTTGGGTAAATGATTTTGTAGATTTCTAGCAGAACATGATTGATGTTGGAGACTAGTTGTTCTATCATGCCTTCCCACAGAAGCTTTAATTTAATGTCAGTTTGGGGAGAAATATGCAACACTTTTCCAAATTTTGTATCTGGAAAATTCACTTAATTTAGTCAGCAGTGTTGGGCTTCGGAATTCTGATGCTGGGATCATGCGTTCAAACAGGCAATATAGTGGTAGGTAAATCAACGCCTCAGATAGCAAAAGAACCATTATATCCTTAGGTTACGGGGCTATTTTTTCGAGTTCCTTAGAGAGCGTTGTCTCTGGATTCCTAGGTATTCTCTACCTATCCACATGAGACTACTATCTTTTGGTACAACCAGTGACTATAGAGCAGCTTCTTAAAGACAGAATGTGGCTGCTTCAGACTAAAATCACTGTTGCTTATTATATATTCATGAAACGAGGTCAGCTGATTTGTTCACCTAGAATTTTTCTTATGGCTCCCTCGTACTAAGGATTATTTGCAGGAAATGCTGGATCTTCTTTCTCGAAAGTCTTTGGTGAAGGTGAAGCCCAGTAATCAAATTCAGTGGTTTGGGCACTTAAAAATTCTTGTTTATTTTCCATTTATTCTTTATATGAATGGTTATGCCTCTGGCTGCTAGTTGTTTCCCATCTAAACTGATCTGAAACTGTAAGTACCTTCAAAAGTTTCCTTTTCTCCATGGGAATCTGCATGGGGAAGAGAGAATGTTTTAAGATTGATAATTTACAGCTGCGAAGAGCTATGTTTCTGAATCACTGCTATATTAGCAAACGTAGGCTTGTACCCATGCATCATTTGTTTTTTCACTGAAGTCTTGCTTGGAGCACGGTTTCTATTTTGGACATTTTCCGAGTCCACTCAGCGTCTGTTATTAAGGAGCTCTTGGCTTGGGAATGGCTCATTAGAACTAGATGGAAGAACAAGGCTCGGAGGTGTATTCTGTTAGCAGTTTTGTGGGTCATTTGGAAGAAAGGAGCACTAGAGCCTTTGAGAATGGAGAGGAAGTCCTCTATGAAATTGTCCTCCGCTAGGATTACCCTGCTGAATTTCTGGATTACAAGGCAGTTTCTATACACATTCTTTACTGTTAGATTTTTGAGGATTTGAAGTTGTAATTTGTGTAGCCTGACTTGTTGTGTCATTTCTCTCCTCTTGTATTTTTATTTTTATTTTATCGTCTTGGCATAACATTGATAAAATTCCAACCCTCTTACCAAACAAAAAAATCTTCAATCTCAAGCAAGAGCAATTTTCCAATATATGCATACCATTATGATCTATCTTCATCACTTCATAGAAAGGCTATTATGATTTTAAACACATTTGGGAATTCCATGCAGGGAAGGAGGAGAAGAAGCACATGGAACAGGGAAGGAGACAACCAGTAGGAGAGAATGAGAAACACATTCTCTCGATAATAATTCAACTTATCAATAACTACTCATAGTCTCAAACAATGAAATCTGTAAAGGTACCTAATCATAAGTTAAATTGAAAATAAACATAATTTTTTAATCAATGATGACCTAAAATATACAATAATAGATGAAAATATAACCTTCCATTGATATTCTAAGGCTACCAAATTTACAAACTTTCAAAGACATGACAAAATATGAGAACAAATTAGATAAAATAAACTAATAAATCAAATATCCAGAATATTTCTCATAAAATGTAGGACAAAGAAAAACAAATCAAGTGCTAACAGATGTAATAACTGCACAAACATGCAAATGCGCTCATACAACATGAAGAAACGGGTTAATTGGGAAGGATATTGTGAGAGCAACAGATAGATAGAAGAGAGAATGGAAGAAGAATAAACCTTGAACACTGGAGCTTCCATGTCTTCAACCTTTATGCACTGCATGTTCTTCTCCTTCATTGGACCAAAAAGTTGTGCCCTAAACACAGGCGAGCGTGCCGAAAGTACTAACTTGTGTGCTGCAAAGATCTCTCCATCAACTTCAAAACTTACATCAGTTCCTTTTTTACTCTCCAAAAGCTGTCCAAATTGTTGACCCATATTAGAAGGAGGCACCGGGATGGAGTACAGCTTAGGTGCCTCTGTATGAGTCTTCACAACACCAACCTTGCACTCTATGAGAAGGCAATCGTCTTTCAGGTATTCAGAGGTCTCCAGAAGGTTTCTTTTGAAATAGCGTTTGTAGCCCCTAACACGATCAAAAAGAATTTTGTGATTGATGTATGCTTGTCTGAAAATAAACAATCGGGAATGTCATAACTAAGGGCCACAGAAAATTTTCCTCTACCCAGTCTTCCAAAACCATCATAGGTGAAAATTTCATTTTGTTCCACAATACACTATGATGAAACAACTAAAATCCATGCAGCGAAACAAATATCTAACAACATCCATGATCATAGAGAGAATTTTTTTTTCAAAGAACACTATATTGATACTGTGGATATCTCTATTTAAGCAATATACAACATAAGGCATAAACCTCCGTGCTTGTCAAAGATCACCAGCCAAAACAGCTGCATACTATCTTTGGTTACAACTTACAAAGGTTTTATTACTCCCCCTTCCAGCCCCTCCTGCCCCCCTAAAAAAAATAATAAAGAAGACAACCAAAAGCCAGCACCATTTGGTCTTTGCACGAGCAAGGTTAGTTAAAAGGACTTATACTTTTATTATTATAAAGTTTATCATAACAAAAGAAAGCTGGTGGAGAAAGTAAGCACCAGGAGATGGAATGACCATTTAAAAGGGAGACAGAAAAGGTTTTATGATAAATCGCAATTGTTTATCTAATAATCTAACGACAGAGGCCGTTGGTGTAAGCTTCGTACAGGAATCCACAAAGAAACAATTCAATTGATCAAGATGCACATTCAAATGAAGAAGAAGAAGAAGAAGAAGAAAGAAGGAAAGAAAGAGAAATTTTTAGGTCCCAACACAAAAGAGGTTCGTTATAGATTCTTTGCCTTCTCTTAGTTCCATTTAGCACTGCATTTGGGAATGCTAAAGCCCACTAAATCCTCTTCAATTATCAGGCAGTGTTTCTTTTGTCCACTCAAAGAACAACTACTAAAAAAGGAGGCAACAGAGGAAAAAATCAGCAGCAGAAGAAGAGAGGGTTATGCAATTCAGCACTACACACAGAAAAATTAAGGTCCACCAAATTCCTTTGATGAACAGTTCATGCAATTCAGCACTACATACAGAAAAGTTACGGTACACCAAATTCCCTTGACGAACAGTTCATGCACTTCAGCACTACATACAGAAAAGTCAAGGTCTACCAAATTCACTCGGTGAACAGTCCATGCAATTCAGCACTACATACAGAAAAGTTAGGGTCCACCAAATTCCCTGGATGATCATCAACTCTGGCAAAGTTAGAGGTATTAAATGGGCCAGACAGCCCGTGACACAGCACGGCTCCTAGCGAACAATATTGACCATGTATAGCACAGCCCAATATTTTGGATTGTGTTAGGTTGTACGGTAGGGGACGTGTGGCCCAATCCGTGCCAAGGCATGTATCAAGCCATGTTAGGCACAACTCGCAAATTTTTTTTTTTCTAATACTCATCAAGATTAAATATATCCTTATTAATTAAAATTCACCTTAACACTTAACATGTCATTATTGTCTAAAATCATAATTAAATAAGTAAAAAAATAATTCATGATATTGAGACACTCAAAATATATCCCACGGAAATTTATTTATACAATCTGTCCCTCAAATAATCACTAAAATACTTTTCTTCTACTAAATAATTGATTATCATACCCAAGTAATACATTAATACACCAAAACTATCATCTTTTTCCTCATTTGCTAGCACTACAACGCCGCAAAAGCAGAAGAGCCGCTCCCCCACGCAGATGAACAATGTTCTTAAAGAGCACACAGTGGCCCACACTCTGTTTTTTTCCTCTTTGTTCCAAATTCAACTTTCTTCCAAATTTGTATTTTTCGTTAACATTCAACACATAAAAATTAGCAATATCACCATATATCATCACTATACAACTATTTGACCTAAAATTACAAATCAAAAATTACAAATCCACCCTCAATTTTATGATATTTTCTAAAACCCCAATTTTTGCACCATCTTCAGATTTCTCTCAAATCTGACTACATAGGAAATATTTGACACAAATGAATAATCCTTTAAGATACTAGAGAGGTGAAAGATCGTGGAGTAACAAGAATATTAAGGGATTACTTACCCGAATTCGCTACACAATCCTTTCTTCTTCCTCTATTTTTCGGACTTCTTTATTCTCATTTTTTCTCCAATTTTTTGCCTCCAATTCATGTAATTTCATATCCAATTCAACTGATATTTATAACTCACTAATCATAATCAATGTCATGTTCCATTTGTTACAATTTCCTTATTCAAATTCCACCTAAATAAGCCTAGTCTTGGCACATATTCAGTGATTCTCCATTTTGTACCACCTAAAATGATCCTCATGATTTCACCCTATTTGAGTTGTAATTATTGAGCTTAGTCAAATGTATTAACTCTTTGCAAACCACACCCTTTTAATAGTTCCACCAATTTTTTCTCTTCCTCTTCTCCTCCTCCTCCTCTTCTTTCTTCTTTCTAAACATCATCATCATCATCATCATCATCATCATCATCATCATCATTAGTATTATTATTATTAGAAAAAAATCATAATTTCACTTAAATTTATCCGAATAATAATTCTCAGTAATAATAGTTAGATTAAATAGGACCCAAATGGATACATTATATGATTAAAAATTTAAGATGTTACAGAAACATAAACTAATCAATAATGTAATAGTCATAGAAAATCATAGCCCAAGATAGCAAGATTCAACCAGGACTTAGGAATATTGGTACTTTGGCTTGTTAGCTTCTACAGGTGCTTGAGGCTATGATTAGAAGAATGATCCATATAGCATGCAAACAAGAGATAAAGTCATCGGATGAGAAAGCCAACAATATAGAAAGGACTTAGTAAGTAGTAATAGAGTCAGCATAATTCTAGACAAAAAGTTGAAAGAAAATGTAGCAAAGACGAAAAATTTTGGTTAAAATTATGGCTGTCAAAATGGTCCAAAGAGAAGAAGCCTAAACATTATTAGTACTCACGCACCCCCAAGGTTAAGTTTAAAATCAAAGTTTTAGGAGGAATTTGAAAGATTACACAAAGGGAGTTGATTTTTATAGGCAAGAAAATGGATCAAAATATTGGATGATACCTCCTAAAACTAATATTTCCCAATCCCCAGAAAAAAATTGTTATTTGTCATCTAATCAATAGCATATCATATTATAGCGGCCAATATGACTACTATTAATGGGCCCACACTTTTTGCTTCTTAAAAACTTAAATTCATATGTTTTGTGGCTTTATGGATTTTTTTCAATTTTCACGTAAGATATCATATTCAATTTTGATAAAATTTACTCAAACTCTTTAAATACTTAAATATATTATAAAATTGGATAAGATTTCAGTATATAACTTATTTAATATGGTCATGAAATCTTATACAAAAATGGTGTCCACGAATCCCAACACCAATACGTATCACCAATATGATTGGTTTCGATATGGCTAAAAAGGTATTGATATTTCAATCCACTGCCAGGGATGTAAATACACAAATTTGAACATGATGCAAATGTGTATACAAGTGTGTGCGGAGGGTATAATTCTAGGGAAATGAATGGAGGAGGAAAGTTCGAGTTTTGTTTACGCATACGATCTTACGGTGATTGACACACTTTCCAAGACAAAGGAACAATTAATCATGTATAAAAGTGACTCATTAGCTTAATTATTTCATCCTCAAACAAGAGACTACAAGTAATTCAAGGACTATAAGACCATTCCTAGGGGAGGCTTGACTATACAGCACCTCCTTGGTTTTGGATATGCATATGAAGAAATGGAAATCTACGGGCGATAAGGAAGTCAATTCAGAGAGGAAAAAACCACAGGAAGACACTATGACCTAGAAAAGTGTGATAACAAGATGTGAATGCCATGGCTAAATACATTTGAAAGCATCTAAAGAGAGTTTAGAGGAGAAAATAAGCAAATAGTCCATACTGAAAAGAAGCTTGGTGGTGGTGTAAGGAACTCAGGAAAAGGTAAAGGCTAAGGACCATTGCTATAAGGTACTATATAAGTCAGAAAACGATGATGGAGAGAAAGGTACGTTAAAAAATATGCAAAAGAAGGCAAATGAAATGAAATATAAAGCGGACAGGGAGTTCGGTAAGAGCCTTAACACAGAGGGAAAATGATGTATATATACTAGCTAAATCAATTGATATGAGAGGATATGACTTGAGCCAAGAGAAGTATATCAACAATGGTGAATAGAGTACTTGTGGCAAATAATGATATAACAGAGACAAGGGAAAAAGGGTGTTTATTGGACTAGTTAAAGTAAACAATACAACAGCAAAAGACTTGAACTTGGTCAAGTATATCAAAGACAGTGAGAAACAAGTACTTGCAGCATAGGAGGATATCAAATATAGTAGATGAGCTTTTTCCACATCCTTTTAATGGATGTGTGGAGATCACTGAAGTTTTGGGGAGCAGAGTTACGGTGCAGTAAAGCAAATCACTCTTATTATCGACATATTATAAAAGAGGAAGTTAAAGAAACACTTTAAGATGATGAAGAAGGAAGGTAGTCAAATCAGATGGTGCAAAAATAGAAGCTTGAAAATGTATTATCAAGACAGAACTTTGTGGATGATTATTGTTTAGCAAAATCATTAGCAGTTTGAAGATGCCAGGAGAGTGGAGAAAGAGCAAATTGGTAAATATGTAAATGAACAAAGAGGATATACAAGGTTGTGCTAACTATAAAGATATTAAGTTGATGAGCCGTATAATGAAATTGGGGAAAAAGGCAACTGAAAATAAGCAAAGGCAAATTATGCGTATCAAAGAACAAATCTGGATTTATGCCCAAACAGGACTACTCTGAAAGCTATCTCAACGCTAAAGTGTTTGGTACAAAGAAAAAACAAAGGGGCTTTCTTGTGGTATTTATGGTTCAAAGAAAAATATGACACATTCCTAAGAGAAGTATTATAAAAAGGGAAAAGAGGGTTTCCATAGCATACAGATATGATATTGTTTGGTTGATGAGACAAGAAATAACATTAATGCTAATTTACAAGTTCGGAGAAAGACAATAGAAGATAAAGGTTTTCGAAGGAGTAGGAAAAACCTATTACATGCAATGTAAGTTCTGTAACATCAAAGAAGTGGATGGTGCGATGTAAAAATTAAGACTAAAAACCTACCAAAGAGAATCATTTGAAATATTTTGGATTAATGGTTTAGAAAGGGGACAATTGATGAACATACTCATCTAATTAAAGCAAATTGGATGAAATAGATAAGTGCTTCAGGGTCCCATATGATTAGAGAATACCACTCAAACTTAAAAAAAACACTACAAGATGGCCATTAGTCCTGTATGACTATATGAAGCAGTGTGTTAGGTAATCAAATATAAACCATACAAAAAAGTAAAAGCAAAGATAAAGATGTCCCGATAGATGTATATCATAAAAAGAGGTAATTAATAACAATATCAAATAGGAGTCGTGGTGGCACTTGTAGAAGAAAAATGCAAGAGACTTGTTAGAGTTTATTTGGTCATATGAAATGAATATTGCCTAATGAATCTATGCATCATGTGCGCCCAAGCTCAGGGCTCAAAGCTTGAAACCTCAACAAAAGGGCACACGCCTAGATTCTAAAGCGTGAACTTTTTTGGAGGCTTAAGTTGTGCGCGCATTTAACTCATAGTTTTTTTTTTTTCAAAAAAATTAAATTATTTGTTTTTAAATTAGTAATCATGTTTAATTGTTTCTTTTTAAATTAATTGGTGTATATGAAACTGTGATTGATAAAAATCCGAAACTATTGTGCAGATAAAAAAATTTACATTTAAGGATGATTCTTTGACAAAGACATATGTAAGTAACATTATTAGAGAAAGTGACATCACACTTAATTGAGAAATAACGTAAACCTAAAACGATATGTCTCTAGTGCTACTCCATTAAAGTTTATAAATGATGAAAATTCTAACAAAAAGAGATATTTAAAGATGAAGAAGTCAATCAAACATATAAGTTAAGGAATGAGAGAAGGATAAACTTTTGCTTGATAATAATGATAAATATTACTCTTTACCATAAGTATTTTAATAACAATATTTCATGTTTGTTGCTGATTTATTCTTTTTTGCATTTGTATTGAGTCATACTCTGTGTCGTTAGTTGAATTAAAATTTGTGATTATTGTCATAAATATTTTTTGGAACTTCTTATTTATTGTTGGTTTCAACAATTGAAAATTATTTACATCATCCTAAAAACGGATGTGACATGAAGAGGTGACATTTGGAAGTATTGCTGACTTTCACAAGAACATCCTATATACACATTTTGTAAATGAACACGTTACTTCCATCAGCCTTGTACTTAAGCCCTATGGACCCTTTGCACTTTGATTTGCCTTACTCCTTTAACAATACTATAGATACGGGAGCTTGGAGGATGTTTATTATTGAAGGGACGACGAAAACAAACAAAGGTCCAACAGAAATTGTTAAAAATCAGTACAAACACATGAATCATGCCAAAATCTATACAAGCATGAAAATCACACCAAAATCAGATAAATACATATGAAACATAAAATATATGAAAATCATATTAATATGTAAATGGACTAAGGATTGATGATGACTTTACCAACAAAAGATGAATATCAAAATTCGAGTTATAATTGTTTCCACATATCCAAAGACTATATGCCATTAGTCATAACCCGTGGATGGGCCAGCTATATATAATCTCTATAGTTGGGGCCAACCTCTACTTTCCTAACCTATGAATGATAAGTTCGACCTTCAATTTACTAATAATATAATAGAACATATCTGAATATATTCCGTAAATTCTTTATAATAGTCATTGTTTGGTCAAACTGAAAACTCTACTCAAATACAAAAGCTTTTTTATTTTTCTCATACTGAAAAAATAATTCCTTTCATCAAAGCCAATGTAGAGTTTTTCTTCATTTTCTTTCAAAAATATGACATACAATAAAAACTATGAACAAACAGGAACTTTAATGTGCAATTTAGATACACAAATGAACTATATTGTTAAATTTAGAAACCTGCAGAAGTATTTATATAAAAATTTCAGGATATCAAGATAGTTTATATAATTTTTAACATTTTCTTTCAAATAGAAAACATGCAAAAACATTTACGTAGAGTAGAATTCCATCTATGTAGGAACACATACATATATATATATATATAAAGAATTTAAAGGCATACAAGATCATTGAACAAAAAGTTAGCACTTAAACATAATTTGCATGGATTTAAAATATATATTTCATAAAATTTCATGAAATGAGAGTAGAATTCCATATATACAAAGTCTAAAACAGTTTAAGTGCAAAATTAAAATATACATGAGTATTTAGAACAAGAAATGCTCAAATAAATCAGAAATAAATAGCAACAAAAGAAGAATAGGCTTGGATGCACTTGTTTCACTTGATTTTACCCAAAGATTGTTTGATTTTACCTTAAATCCTCCTCCTCCTCCTTTTTTTCTCTCTCTTCTCTCTATTTTCCTCTTCTCTTCCTCTCTCTTTTCTCACAAGTCCCATAGAAATGAACTGAAATCTGCCAAAGAGTCTATTTATAGAAAATTGTGCATGTGCGCTGGTCTGGCGTAGAAGATGATCCATACTGCACACAAGTTCTACTCAAGTGTACATCAAGCACCTACATTCTGTCCTAAACGCGTACGTGCTCTGCTCGAGCGGACCTCAGATATGAACATTTTGTCTAAAACGCACTCATGTGTGGATTAGGCGTAGGTCAAGCGACACTCAATCTAACTTTATTCCAATCTAAAACTACATTGTTTTGACCCAAAATCTCTATTAACTCCAAAAATCCATCAATTAAAGTAAATTAATTATCATTAAAATAATATTTTAGGATCCATACTTAACAATTTAAACATATAATAGAGAATCTCAGGCCATTTCTTCCCACGCCCAATTGCCTCCATGCATCAGAGCATGTGCATCCAAGTGCTCAAGTGCCATACGAAGCAATAAGGTTCAATCACAAGTGGACATAGTCTTGCGTGTTCTGCATTCATATCCTGGTCAGAGGCTGCACGCATGTCACAGCATACTCAAGTGTCCCACATGCATTCCAGTGCAATGCACCTCTGCACACTCCAGTGCTGTGCTGTGTGCACATTTCATTGCCGAGTTGCACAAAATCCAGTCCTGCCCTGGATCCAGTGTTGTACACCATGCAAACACGCTGGTGTGGCACCTCGCACCAGACATACAAGTCTGCATACTCACATTGTGTGCGCTGCTAATTTGGCATTCTGCACGCACGCCGATATCGCAGGCTAGCAATGCCTCAACACTCCATACAAGCATGCAACTACTGCACATCACGCGCATACTATGCTCAAGTATTTCCGACAAGACAATCATAGTTTTACATTACTTGGACCATGCCTCTGGTCATTCCCTGGTTCCAAGGGGTCAACATTGGCACAAAGCTGAAGCCAATGCTGCCACGCATCCATGCCCATTTGCTGAAGGACAAACACCAAACCAGATGAATTTTCATTGTTTTCCAGCCACAGAACAATGTCCATGCCCATGCATACCACACACACACACACATATGCAACCATTTGCAGGCAACTGCATCAAATATAAATTCACTACATTCGAATATCAAAATCTTTGAATATAATTTTGCTACATTCCAATATCAAGGTCTTTGAAGGACAATCTATTCATCACTTTCTAATTTCCAACTCTTCTGCAACGATTTATATAGTAGAATTCAGTTTATAAATTATTAACTTCAACAAATAACAAGAGAAGTCTAAAAAAAATCACATTTATGTATATTGTGGCACTACAAAATTTAACACTAGATCTAAACACAGACAGCCATAAGCGAGCCCCATATCCAACTAATGGCTAAATTAGAAATTAAAAAATAAATTGAGAAAATTATATCAATTAATTAATTGTCTATTTAGTTTCCATTATTTATTTTCCAACTATTAATCCTGAACTTTGAATGGATATGGAATCATATCCATAGGGAGTAACGTAACAGCTCTCTCCATCCATAAATACAGTACAGCCATGAGGGTATTACCATATGTAACACCCAACGGGAAAAAATAATAATAACAAGAGTTAAACGTCTTACCACATGCTACCACGATACTTAAGAGTATACGGCCCGCTCTCGAGTGCTCGGCCGAAATGAGTATGCACCTTATCGTTCCCATTCCCACTCTGATCCAAAAGCTTCAATTCAAACAACGCCCTGACATCCATCCCCTCGCTCGCCAATGCAATAAACAGCGAGATATACGCGGCGTTATCCTCGGGGCTCTTGCCGTCTGGATAGAAGTATATAGCCCAATAGAACCCACCGACGTTGAATGGCTCGGAAGCTGTGTACTTGCCAATCCCCATACCTTTGGACAAGGAATATCCGGAAATCTTGAACTGGTGTGACCCCGTTACGGTTTCGGTTCGAGAAGTCGAGGTTGTCGGAGGAAGATCTGACGAAAATGAGGTTGGTTTTGAAGGCTCTGAGCAAACCCTAGAAATTCCCATCAACTGTCGATTATTAGGCCTCCAATTATGATAATGAATAGTTTGCGAATACTAGTTTGCCCTGTTAGTGAAACCCTAGAAAAATGAATGGATCGGATTGGCAACGTTTGGGCGGGATTTTCGATTAGCTGGAAGAATTTGGGGTTAATCTACAATTGAGAAGTTGCAAGTTGACTTGATGTGGGGATTTAGCAAATAGGGATCCGCAACCGAAGATGATGGGTTTGGAGGGTACGATGTTTGGTAGTGAAGAACGTTCTCCACCGGGTCGTCGGCATAGAAAGCGCGTCGCTCTCGAGAGAGGGATGGATGATGACGATCGGGAGGAGACTTGCTTGTCAAGTTTGGAGAAGCTATCGTTGAAAATGGATTACCGATTGTCCATGTATAAATTACACCATGGGGAATCTCCAATCCACTGTTAATTATTTAAGAAATTTATTTTTCTTCTGCGATCTTATTGGATCTACACACAGAGAGAACTGCCATAGATAAATTTCCTTATAATATGAGACAAATAGTATTTTTTAAAAAAATATATGAGTATTGTTATATATTCTCTC
>JAODPA010132007.1:0-16774 GCA_025585075.1 Nepenthes mirabilis | reverse complement strand
CAAATAATTAGATTATTTTCTTAATATTGAACTGCTGCCAGCACACTTGGTTATCCATCCTGATTTCAGCTTAATGTCCCCTCTAAATGAGCTGATTCATCCTCCTAATTTTGCTGAATTACTATGCTATTTGGTGGCTTTATAAGCTGCCAAGTGGCTATTAAAATTGGTGGGATCATATTTAACTTTTGCTTAGCATATGGTGAGGTGTGCTGAAATCAGCACTTGCTGATTTTTCTTGTGGTTGCAGTAGTGTGTGAGTTTTCCTCTTGGTTTTTTTTTAATTTTTGGATTAAATATGATGTTGCCATGTGTGTAGAGGGCTCTCATGCCATGTATAAGTTGAATTCCTTATGGAAATATTGGAATTTGGATGGAAAATGGGGCTGCTGATGTTGCCGGGTCCTTCTTGCTGAATTCCTTAGAATTTTAGGTTTGTGTGGGTGTGTTAGGGTGTTGGAATATATATAATTTTGCTTAATTAATTTGATTTATACTATATTTGATCAATCGGGCTAAATTCGGTTGTTAATCGGGTGCGAAGTTGGTGACCGAATTATTTTGTTGTCAACTGAAATTAATTTGATTGCTAATTGATTAAGAATTCGTTAACCGAATTATTTCCCTATCATTTATTAACCGAAAATTCAGTTGGTTTCATCAATTAATTTTTATTGTATTCGGGATCAGTTCCTGGCTTATAGGTTTTCATTGTTCATTGATCTTAATTTTTTACACATAATTGTTTAGCTTACTTAATTATACTTTAAGAAATCTCGATCCTTACATCTAGCATTCTTCCAGAGTGTAGCATGTACGCCCCATTCTTGAACGATTGTTGAAGTTAGGAATGGTCCCTATCAACAGTGGACTATTCGTTTCGGTTGGCAGTCTCTGCCCGTGACCTCTACACTTCGAAGGACAGGGTCAAACATATTAAATCGACGTGCTTTTGCCTTCTCACTACTGTACCCAGCGAAGCATTTTACAGGGGATTCTGCTTTGTCACCGACGACCATGGCCTCGGGAGTCCTAGTTCCATGCTCGATGCTCTGCCTGATGGATCTGGTCACGCTCCACTCAGCGGTCCGTGCTAGTGGGATGGCTTCCTCCTATTCTCGGAGTGGTCATTGGTGATGCTCATGGACTTCCTCCGGGCCATAAGCAACGGGCAATGGGCTCAAGATGTTAGGCCCCCTACTTCTTCACTAATGGCTAGTAGCCACCAAGCCAGCAGGTATCGAGCAATGCCTCATTTAGCACACGGATAGCTTCTTTTGTCATGGAACACTGCGTGCAAGTGGCAGTGGACTCTACCACTCTCGAGGGCGTTCCAACCTACTGTCTATTTTGCACTGAGTGCTATCGAGGTCCTGGGAATTCGAGCAAGCATGGAAGTGATCCAAATGAGGCATCGGATCAGGATTTCAAGTGTAGGACTCCCAGTTCAGCGGAGTGCTTGTTGATACTACATGAAGCTTCTTCTTGGGCAGGGGCCTCCTGTCACTACAAGAGTGATGCAGGTCATGCCGCTCTGGCTTTCACATGGCACCTCGTGACTCGATCGGGCCTCCAACCGTGCCTAGGCCCTATCTCTCGTGGCCTCTCAGTCCACGAGGTCGTCAAGCCAATCGATCTTCTGAGGGGGCTACTCTTTCCTTCAGTTCCTCCTTCTGGACGCTGAGGTTTGAAAGTTGGAAGATGGAGCCCCAACGTAGCACCTTCGAGCGGGTATGAACAATCTGGGACCACTCATTCATCCTCGTGATTACCCGCGAAGGAGTCATCGCCATGTCTGGGACGTTTATGGCTAGTGTGCTGGTCTGCACCCCGATACTGGCCATGTCTGTCTTCGTAGATGTGATAGTTATACTTTTTAATTGTTTCTACAGATAACGCCAATGATACATATCTGGATCCGAATTATCAAAAGAGTTAAGGAGTTACATGATCTTTCAAGCAAGTTGAGGTGAAGCGAGTCTAGTCCTCATTCTTTCAAACCTAGATACTGCATGTTATAACTAATGAATAAGAGGTCAAAGAATGGTGGAACTCACTACCCGATATGTCATCCAACGCTCAAATCAAAAATCTTTCTCAATCATATAAAAAGATTGGAGGAATGTAAAGTATGCGTGGATGCATGTAATTGGGATTCAATGTTAGCGAGGGGCCTAAGCTTTGATAAGTGCACTTGGCTAGGGAGTAGCTTTGAATTGGAAGACTAAACTTTGATAAATGTGCTCGGTTTTAAAGCGGCTTAGGATTGGAGGATTGGATTCCGATGAGTGCACTTGACTAAAAAACATCTTTGAGATAGAGGATTAAGCTCCGATCAATGCGCTCGGTTGGGGAGCGGCTCAGAGACGGAAGATTGAGCTCCAATGAGTGCGTTCGGCAAGGGAGCAATTTTATGATGGAAGATTGAGTTCTAATGAGTGCGCTCGGTTGCAAAGCATCTTAGAGATGAAGGATTTGGCTCAGATGAGTATGCTTAGCTAGCAAGCAACTTCGAGATGAAGGACAGGTCTTTCGTGAGTGTGCTCAATTAGGAAGCGGCTTTGAGATAAAGGACAAGGCTCCGTTTTTAGGTTTGATTACCTTCGTTCTCCCTAGTTGTCTCCTATGGACAGGGAGGCACAGGGTTGCTTAACGAAGAGCGAGAGAGCGTGTGTAATCCCCTTTGGAGACGAAGAACACCGACTTCTCTTCTCCTAGTCTCACCCCTTCCTTCTTGGTGTAGAAAGTCTTCTTCCCTTTCCAATGGAAAAAAAGGGTATTTGTAGAGAAAGTGTTGTCTAGCTGTAATCAGGGCGCTAATGGTGCTGTGATTTTGGCCTTCTCAAGGCGTCAATCTCATGCTTCCCCGATAAGTTGCACTTTTTCCAAAAATAATGGTACGATAGGTTGGCAGAAGCCGCCTGCGGATTATGTCCTAGCAGCTATGGGGGACCACGCACCTGCAATGGTTACATAGGCTTATCTGCTGAATTGGAGTCGTTAAGCTGACGCTGTTGGGTTGGAGTGAGCTGCTTTTGAGGGCCTGTTCAACGAGCTACTCCTACGGCCCATTTTTCAATAGACGGATCTGGGTTCCGTTGTTCAGACCTTCTGTAGTGCTTCCTGGGCAGTCTTAGAGGAGCCTCTGTTGGGCCATTGCACTCCTGCAGGTCAGATTTTGGGCCAGCCCATGAGATACCAAACTCATCACAAATAATAATTAGCTTCTTTTATATCTTATAGTTTTCAACATTTAAAAATAATTCTACCGTATGATAATTTTTAGTGCATAAATATCCCTAACAAAACTCAAACTACATGTTCAAGGCTTCAAATAGTTCGGTTCATAAACAGATAATATGCAATGGCTTATCAAATGAAATGCTCAAAGCAACCCACATGATTCATTGTCACTTCAAACTCCCACGCATCTAAGCTAGCAACCAATTGCACACCGATGGCTTTTGAGTATCAAACTATCCTTGTTCAAGAAATTCCTTCCATAGGTGAGTTTCGTTACTAACTCAACCCTTACACACAGTGTAGAAATGCTAAAATGTAATAAAGTATTAGAAACTATTCATACAGCGTTGGTGCTACCAAGCCAACAATCCACCAGATGCAAGGCCTGGCTACTACTAGTACTACGTACATTATTAGTAACTAATTTGTCATTCAAATATCACACATCCTTGCCCATAGACCCAGTAATATTAAAGAATTTCATTAGAATATTGATCACTCATGATGACATGCGGTCTCAATATTTAACTTCTAAGCTCCTAACTTAGTATGCCTCACTTCAATATGTAGGTCTATTTCCATTGTGCGCCTGATAGCATGTCTTGGCACTAATCTCGGTGCACAAGATACAAAGAATATTAATAAATGATGACATCCTCCAACGAAGATCTTTTATCACAAATCTACTAGAAATGCACTCCTCAACATGGCCTTGATAAATAAATAAATTAGCATACAGTGAGTGTGCTGATGAATATTGGTTAAGAAACAGTTCTTACTTATCTATAAATGAGTTTAGATTTCAGATTGACTTGTTGACAAGTGAGCCTTTGCTTAACTTGTTCTTGAGCCATTTACCAAGTGTATCGA
This sequence comes from Nepenthes mirabilis, assembly GCA_025585075.1. Taxonomy (NCBI): domain Eukaryota; kingdom Viridiplantae; phylum Streptophyta; class Magnoliopsida; order Caryophyllales; family Nepenthaceae; genus Nepenthes; species Nepenthes mirabilis. The sequence continues at coordinate 12,661 of JAODPA010132007.1, read as the reverse complement.
TCCATTTACAGTCCAAATTTTAAGGATTTTAGAAAAGTGCTTCATTCATAATCAATTAATCAAGATGCTCCATAAGTTGTAAACTTATACATGACAAATGAGAATGAAGCAACAAACCTTGCTTAGTAAGAATGACATTTTTATCAATGTTTAGAGATGAGCTTCTCGTAATGCATCTCAAATATGAAATCAATCAAATATTTTCAAAGATGTCTAAAGATGCGGGATGAAATCAACCAAATCTCTATTTGAAGTGTGCAATGACCTTCATCTACTCACCGAGGGGGTGAAAAAACAACCCCAGTGTCCAGCTTCCAACTTCTTGGAAAGATGGTATTGGAAACTGTTGCGTCCCAGGCCCAAGGTTGTCGTACGGATTAGGGAGCCTTCGGATTCCAAAGCGCGCGGCTGTCCTGGAAGAAGGGTCCGGTCTCCGTCTCTATGAACCTGGACCTACACAACACAAACAATAAACGAGAGGTGAAGGGTCTGGCAGGATTTCTCCCACCGAGGCCGCTCCGACGCTCAAGTCAGCAAATTCCCGCAATAAACGGAAATGGCGCACGTTAAAGGAGTGCGCGGTGAAATGCTGTAAAGCGTAGAGGTGCTTGTATGGTGATGTGGAGAAATGCAATGAGCAGGTGATGGAAGGCCTGGCTTCCTTGATGCACTGCGATGAGTGGCTAACTTTCCCGGTTGACGGGTTGAGAAGAAGGAAAGCGATCTCGTTGAATCCGTTAAGAGGATTGGAGCTTTTTGGAAGCTGAGTAGGAGAGTTCGAAACCAGGTTTGGATCGAAATTGCAGAATCGCCCAATCCCTTTCTCCGTGGGGGGTGAGGGCTCTTATAGGCCTCCCCATGTTGGACTCTTGGGCGCCAAAACGCCCGTTGCCTGGGCCATTGCGTCACTGGTCGCTATCATGGACCGCCAGTCACGCCGGCTGTCCTGTTGTCGTGCTAGGCACGCTGCTAAGCATTGTTGACCACGCCTGATTTTTTCTGAGCGGGGATTGGTTGGCCGTCTGCAGACGGCAGTGGGTGGCGTTGGCGTCGCGCCAGCCACGCCTCTATTGGCTAGCCTTTCCGCCTTTTTGTCCTGTTCCCGGCGACGCATTTAATGCGCCGCAGGTTACCGTTGCCTCCTTCCGTTGTGGGCTTGCGCCTTTCATCCCTTGGGCTGGGCTGATTACTTCTCGTGGGCCTCTGATCTCCTCATGGGCCGCGTCCTGCTTCGTGGGCCTGGGCCTGTCTCATGGGCCAGGACATGGGACCCAACACTAGCCCCCCATGCCTGGCCGGCCAGTGGTCGGGCCTGGCATGTCCTCTAGGTCCATTTCCACGGCCTCGTACCCTTCCTCGTGCCGCGCCATTTTTGTCGTTTCCCAAGTTCGCGCCTTTCCCAGGAGCCAAGGCAGGCTTTTCAGGCGCTGCCGCGACCCGTCACCTCGCCCGGTGAGATTCGCGCGCCTTGGGTTGCGTCTGACCAGTGGTCGCTGCTGTTGCCCGAAAGACGTTTGCTGGATGTCGTGTTGCGCTGGGTGAAGGGATAGCCTGCGTCTTGCCCATAAATAGGAGGGCACTTAAGCGAGTTGGGTCCATCCCTTGTCAGCGAATCGGAGAGGCAATGAGGAGATTCTGGCTTTCCTCGCCCCTGGTGGGCACTCGAGAAGGAGTTGGATGGACCACTTGCATGCTTGAGTTCCTTGGTGGAGACCGTTGTAGTCCGAGCCTTGTGGCTTGCTTTCTTTGCTAACGAGAGTGGCTTGGCCATTCCGCCGTCGTCGTGTGCTCCCTTCCGGGTTGTGTCCATGGCTAGGTTGAGCGGATTCTTTGACTACCCCTGCGGCCGCCTTCACCTGTTCGGCGTCGGTTACGTAGGTGTCCACTCCGCGAGCCATGCCAGGGTGCTAACCGCGGAAGGAGCACGAGGTCAGTAGTCCTCTGCAAAGGCGGAGCTTATTGCCCGTCTTTCGCGGAGTGCCTGACTTCAGTGCTTCCTGGACCCCGGTGGATTGAATGCTTGAGACTCCCACCGGGGTACGCTCCCTGTTTCTCGCCAAGTTCGCCCGGCGAAATTCCGACTGCTTCCGCCGTCGTTCGCCGGGCTCTCCTGGGACGAGGTACAGGAGCATACCGGGCTTCGCACTATAGTCTTCTTTCGTCTTTCTCGCAACTTCATGGTTGTAGATCTTGTACTTTGTAAGAAAGCAATGATCAATAAAAGAAGTAGCCTCTTTTGTCTTCAATTTTTGTCTCCTCTTTGTAAATGCTTTTCTGTTGCCGGGCGCTTTGCCTTGAGGATCCACGCGTCATCCTTTGGGAGCCTGTGGGGCCCCTGTCAACCGTCACGTCCCCTGGGCAGCCAGCGCATTTAATTTCTGCGCGGCCAGGAGACGTCGTTCCGTCTTGGAAACGCGCGAGTTTCCAGGGGTCTCCCACGTGGAGAATCCTCATTGGTCCTTCCTTAAATGCTTTTCGTCCTTTGGGTTTGCCGCTTTTCCGGGAGAAGATTTGCTTATTTAAAGGCGCCACTTTCTCCCGAAATCTGGCACGTCTTTGTACTTGTGCATCCATTGGCAGTTCGATCTTCCTCTGCGTATTTTCTGGCTACGAAATCGATGGGAGACTCCTCCAACGACACGGAGCACTCCTCTTACGAGTCCGAGTTCGGCTCTAACGCCCTCGTGTCTTCTGGAGCCCACACCTCAGGAGGGGCTCGCTCTGAAACCACGGTCGCTGGCCCTTCTCGGAGTCGGGGAGTTCCTCCGAGTTTCGAGGGGGTCCCACCGCGTCGGGGGGCTTTAGCGATCAAAGCGGAGTGGCTGCGAGCCCGCGTTGCACATTTAGAGAGCGCTCTGGCCGAGTCGGAGGCCAGGGCCATACGGCTGGCGAGTGCCAACGTGGGGGCTTAGGGCCGCATATTGACACTTGAAGAGGAAACGGAGCAACTTGGGCGGCGACACGAGGCTGAAGTCGCTACGCTGCGGACGGAGCTGAGGTCGATGCTTCGGGCGGAAGGAGTGAGCTCGGCCTTAGAGCGGAGGTATTTTGACGCCGTTAGGCTTTGCCGAAGGCTTGCTACACTGGAGGATCCAGGCTTCCGCGTGGGTGTCCTAGATCCTCGTAACTCGTCCACCAAGACCCGCGATCAGTTGGTAGATTATCCCGTTCAAAATTCTTCCACTGACCATCGGGACCACTGACCGTTTTGCTGTCGCTGTATTTTTTCTCCTTTTGTTGTGATTGTTGTAACGAACTATTTTGTCGTAATGAGAATTTGCCTTTCGTATCGCCTCGTCTGCTGAGTTTTCCCGTGTCTTGGCTGTTTCTCTTTTTCATTTTTTTTATCTTGCGCTTACCGTGCGCGTCTTCCGGAGTTCTGCTATCGTGAGCCTTCATTTAATGCGGCGGCGCCAGCGTGGACCCTAGCCAGGCTGCTGAAGGGTCGCGCCCGCTAGCCTGGCGCCTAGCCATCATTGTAATCGATTGAGATTCTGCGGTGCGCTTTGATGCCACCACGTGTCTCAATCTCCGGAGGCGGTGGCGTTTCGGTTTCCCGCCTCTTAGCTTGGCGCCGTCTATTTAAACCAGACGACGATCGCTTCCTTCCTTCTGCTGATTTCTTCTCCCTTTATCCCTGTGATTTTCGAGAGACAAATGGCTGCGAAAGTAGAGAGCTCTTCCTCTTCTCACGTTTCCAAAATGGTGCGTCATGGTGTCCGCAATACCAAGTCGATTTTGACTGAGGCGTACATAGCCTCTCTTAGAGTAGATTATGCGATTCCTGGCAACCTGAGTTCCCGTGTTCCCAGTGCACAGGATAGAGCCAACGCCCCCCCAGAGGGCTTTATTACGGTATACGAACATCATCTGTGGGGGGGCTTCGTTTTTCGTTGAACTGCGCGTTGCACGCAGTGGTCGAAGCGCTAGGAGTCCCATTGGCAAGGCTTCACCCTAACGCCTTGCGCTATCTGGTATCTCTGTGCGTCTTCGCCCTTATGCACCAGTGCTCCTTTGATGCGAAGGCGGCAAGGATCATTTTTCGGGCCACAGAGTCGGAGGATTAGATATCGCTTTCCCCCAAGGCGGGGTACAACCTTCGTGGCACCAATCCGGACTCCGTGAAGGGTTGGAAGGAACGTTTTTTCTTCCTGCAGGAGCCTTCTGATTGTGAGCTTTCGAAGGCGTGGGGCCCGATCTCGGAGTACTTCCGGGACAAGCCCACCGACGAGGACTTTGAAGAATCCTCGAATCTGCTATCCGTCGTTAAGTCGGAGGAAAAGAGGTTTTCAATCCAGGGTTATTTCCTTACCTCTGTCACGTTCGAGATCGGCAGATGGGGACCTCCTGCTGGTTGGGCGATAGCCGGTCCCGGTAAGGATTTTCCTGAAGAGACTGCCACTTCCCTTCCGCCCGAGAGAAACGAGGAGGGAAGCGGCTCGTTGCAGGTGTCGTTGAGCGACGATGAGGACGCGGCTGCCCTTAAGCGGCTAAGGGAAGCCGAAGGGACTTCTTCGAGGAGGTCCCGGAGATGAGTCGCCGGTCCTTCCACTGTGGAGAGTCCGGTTCCAAAGAGACCTGCCACCGCGGGTCGCCAGAGGGAAACTGCCGCACCCTCGTCGACTTCGACTGCGGAGCTAGCCGCTCGCGAAGTCTGCGAGGTCGAGTCTCTACCTGCTGGGGATCTATCCACTGGCGGTGCTGCTGAGGCGACGGACGACGTCGTCATACTGGAGAGCTCAGAGGGGCCATTCATTGCTGCGTCTGAGTCAGCGCCGAAGGCCCAGGGATCTGAGGGGTCGCCGGCGATTCTTGTGGAGCCTATTTCTGTACGCAGGCCTCTCGAAGATCTGGCTGCACTTTCGGAGGTTGGGACTGTTCCTGCTGCAGATCTGGCTCAGGCTGACGAAGGGGAAGCCAGGACGTCCTCGGGGCAAAAGCCCCCGAGCGTTCCTGCGGCTGCCAGCCTTCCAGTCAGCCCTCCTCAAGCAGTCGAGGAAGCTGAGCCCCAGGGAGAGGTTCTTTCGGATGAACTCGCGCGGGCCGCATGTTCAGAGGTTGGCACCGTTCCTGCTGCTGATGCGGTACAGGCTGGCGAAGGGGCAGCCGGGACGTCCTCGCGGCAAGAGCCCCCGAGCGCTCCTACGGCAGCCAGCCTTCCAGCCAGCCCTCCCCAAGCAGTCGAGGAAGCTGAGCCCCAGGGAGAGGCTCTTCCGGGCAATCTCGCATGCTTCCTGCGCGTCGCCTCTCTTCCGGTACAGTTGCTTCTTTCTGGACTTCTTCCTTTGTTGTTTATTTTGGCAATGTTTCTGATCTTGCCTTCTATGCAGGTTCCTGGTGATGCGGTTCCCTACGAGGCGCTAGCTGACTCTTTTCGCGGGGAGCTGGAGCGGGCCATCATCAGCGGGCATTATCTCGTCCACGGCGGCCTGGCCCGTATCGCATCTCTTACAGAGGAGAACGGGCAGCTGCGGCAGAGAGTGGCGCAGCTGGAAGCTCTACTCGCCGCTTCAGAGAGCCGTGTCACCAGATTGGTTGGAGAGATGGTTGGTCGACATACTCCATTAGAGTGGCAGCAGGCGATGGACACTCGTTATTGGGATGGTATCCGCTTGTGTCGCAGGATTGTCTCTCTGGCGGCTCCTCACGTCCCAGTTGGTGTCCTCCATCCAGAGAACGCCGGGGTAGAAGAGGCGTCGCGCCTGAAGACTTTCCCGGAGGAAGCGGGTCCATCGAGCCTTCCCGATTAGCCTTTGCTGCCATTGAGTTTTGAGACCAGTTTCCGTCTTTGTATCATATCTGTCTTTTGCATAAATGAGAAGCTTCTGTTTACACTTCGTGTCCATGCTTCTCTTATCGTAAAGTGTTGCTTGCTTTTTGCTTTGTTTCCATTTGTTGGATCATGCTTCGTGTTTGAGCATTGGGCTCTTTGGAGCCGTTGTTGTTAAGGCCCAGTACAGGCGCCTTCTTGCGTGGCGCTCGTCTTTCGTAAGAGGATGTCATCACAACACACACGTTTGGGGGGCTCGATCCGGTGGAGCGGATGTCGTCGCCAAGCCCCTGGAGCCTCAACGAGGGCCAGCGCAGCGGTCAGGCTGCGGTAGCTGGACTCCTGGGTCTAGGACTCGGTCGCGTATGATTGCGGGAGGTGCGTCGCTCCTGCTCAAAGCGTTATAATCACCAAGTTGAGGTCCTAGCTCACGACCATTGTAGATTGAGGGTGCTCTCTTCTGTTGAAGAAGGTCGCCGCACGCCTGCGATCCTTTGCCCCCTAAGGTTTTGTTGGCCGTAGAGTGGGGACTCGGGGAGCCCCTAGGCCTAATGTTTTGACCGCACGGGTCGTTGGCGTATAGCCTTTTGGAATGGATCGCCTGGATCCTTTGTCCAAGCCTACGGCTGGACGCCTCCGGGCTGACTAGCACGGGGCTTAGTCTCTGTGTGGCCGCTGGGGCCTTTTGGCGCGGAGCCATGGTGAGTAAAGCCGTCCCCAGGCCATCTGGCGTGAGGGCGGAGTCCTGAGACGGTCTGCTTTGGACCGCCTGGTACTGAGCCAAGGACTGGTTTTACGGACAGACGCTTGTCCTCCCTACTTAGGGGCAGTCTCGGTCGTTTGATTTGGGAATGCAATGCATGACATTAACTCACACAGATGAATATGCAGCGTGATAGAGCAATTATGATAAAGAAAGGTAAAAATCATGCTCAAGCATTCATTATGGTGCATGCGTGTGCGACTTACCTGGGTCGTTGTTGCATTACTGATAATATTTCCTTAAGTTGGCGGCGTTCCAGGTCCGCGGGACCAGTTTGCCGTTCTGGGCGCGTAGCTTGTACGCTCCGCTCCGGAGGATTGCGGAGACGAAGAACGGTCCCTCCCACCCGGGGGAGAGTTTGTTCCTGTTTGCGGTCTTTCCCGCCGCCTCTACGCTCCGGAGGACCAGATCTCCAACTTCCAGCGGGCGTGCCTTCACTCGCTTGTTGTAGTACCGCGCGACTCGCTGTTGGTAGGCCGTAGTTCTGAGTCGTGCCGCGTCTCGAACCTCCGAGAGCAAGTCCAGGCTTTCCCGCAGCCTTCGTTCATTGGTGGCTGGGTCGAAGCATTCGATCCGCAGGCTTGGCATCCCCATTTCCACGGGTACCACAGCCTCAGCCCCAAAGCAAAGGTTGAAGGGCGTCTCCCTCGTTGGTTCTCTCGCGGTCGTCCGGTACGACCATAGTACTGACGGTAGCTCCTCAGTCCAGGAGCCCCCAGCGTCTTCCAACCTGGTTTTTAACCCGTGCAGGATTGTGCGGTTGGTGACTTCGACCTGACCGTTCGCTTGAGGGTGCGCCACGGATGTGTGCACCAGCTTAATGCGGAGGTTGCGGCAGTACTTCGTGAAGCGTTTGCCGGTGAATTGGGTTCCGTTATCGGTTACTACGACTTCAGGAATCCCAAAGCGGCAAACAATGCCCTGACGGAGGAACTCCGTCGCGTTCTGTTCTGTAATCTTTGCGAGTGGGACAGCTTCTACCCATTTTGTGAAGTAGTCGATGCCAACGATCAAGAATTTTCTTTGTCCGGCTGCCATCGGTAGGGGTCCGAGTATGTCGATCCCCCATTGTGCGAACGGCCATGGGGATTGGAGATAGTGCAGCTCGGTGTGTGGCTGATGCGTCATGTTGCCATGGACCTGGCAACTCTCACACTTGCGGACGAACTCCATAGCGTCTTGTTTCATGGTGGGCCAGTAGAACCCTTGCCGCATGACGTTGAACGCTAGGTTCTTCCCGCCAATGTGAGATCCGCACAACCCCAAGTGTACTTCTGCCAATGCGTAGTCGGCTTCTTCCGGAGTAAGGCACTTCAGGAGAGAGGTGGAGTATCCTCGCCTGTATAGTCTCCCATTTAAGACCGTGTACCATCCTGCTGTCTTCTTGATTCGCTTGGCTTGTTGATGTCTTCTGGCAGAGCTTCTTCAGTCAGGAACTTTATGTACGGAGTTATCCAGTTGTCCCTCGTGTTGATATGAAGGACCTCCTTGTCTTCGGCGTCGATGCTGGGCACGTTCTGGACTTCCCTGGGCTCCCTTGCATACTGCTCTATAGTTCTGGCGGCCGCATCCTGAGCCAGTCGGTCAGCGCGTTCGTTATCCGATCTCGGGATATGTTCGATCTCAAATCGACCAAACTCAGGGATCAGGGCCCTTACTTTCGCCAAGTACCTCACAAGCTGTGGGTTCAAGGCTTCGAAGTTCCCCCTTCACCTGATTGACCACAAGTTCGGAGTCATTACGCGCGACCAACGACCGCGCGGAACACTCCCTCGCCAGTCGTAGGCCCGCAAGGAGGGCTTCGTACTCCGCGACGTTGTTCATGGCCGGGAAGGCCAGAGTAACGGAGTATACGATCTCCACACCCTCGGGCGTCCTTAACACGATACCAGCTCCGCTGCCTGTCTGGGTAGACGATCCGTCTACGTTTAGGGTCCACACAGGTGAACTGTCGTGCTCCGTATCTCCTGGATTGCTGTCTTCGTCCTGTGCTGGCGTTGCGGCCTTGACGATGAAGTCCGCCAGAGCCTGTCCTTTCACGGCTGGCCGGGGCCGAAACTCTAGGTCGAATTCTCCCAGCTCAACGGCCCACTTAACCAGCCGGCCTGACGTCTCTGGTTTCTGCAAAATCGTCTTCAGCGACTGGTCCGTCAGCACGATGATCCGGTGTGACTGGAAGTAGGGTCGCAGCTTCCGCGCCGCATAGACAAGCGCGAGCGCCATCTTTTCAACGTGCGGATAGCGAGCCTCTACGTCAGTCAGCACCCGGCTTACGTAATACACCAGGTGTTGCTTGCCTTCGTGCTTCGCCACTAGTACGGAGCTGAGGGAAGACGCCGGTGTGGCTAAGTAGAGATAGAGGTCTTCCCCTCTGCGCGGCGAGCTTAAAAGCGGCGCGCTGAAGAGGTAAGTCTTCAGTTCCCTGAAGGCTTCGTCACATTCTTCATTCCACTTGAACCCGTGCGATTTGGTGCCCCTTAGCGCCTTGAAGAAGGGCAAATACTTCTCGGCTGACTTGGCTAGGAACGGTGAGAGGGCGGCTATCCGCCCCGTCAGCTTCTGGACTTCTTTTATTGTTCTCGGAGGGTTCAGGTCGAGTATGGCTTTGATCTTCTCCGGATTGGCTTCTATTCCGCGCTGGGATACAATGAAGCCTAAGAACTTCCCGGAAGTCACCCCGAATGCGCATTTGACAGGATTGAGCTTCATCCCATACTGTCGGAGGATCTGAAAGGTCTCATCTAGGTCATTGACGTGGTGGCTCGCGACTTTGCTTTTCACAAGCATGTCGTCGACGTACACCTCCACGTTCCGTCCGATTTGAGTTTCGAACCTTTTGTTTATGAGGCGCTGGTACGTTGCGCCTACGTTCTTGAGACCAAAGGGCATCATTTTGTAACAATATGTCCCTTGATCTGTCATGAACGACGTGTGCTCCTCGTCTTCTGGGTCCATCCGGATCTGGTTGTATCCCGAGTACGCGTCCATGAAGCTCAACAGTTCGTGCCCGGACGTGGAGTCCACGAGTTGGTCAATCCTTGGGAGCGGAAAGCTATCTTTGGGGCAGGCCTTATTCACGTCAGTGAAGTCGACACACATCCGCCACTTGCCGCTGCTCTTCTTCACCAGCACGACGTTGGACAGCCACTCCGGGTACTGGACTTCTCTGATAAACCCTGCGTCCAAGAGCCTCTTCACTTCTTCCCTGATGGCGACCAACTTCTCGACGGAGTGGTTCCTCCGCTTCTGCCGGACGGGTTTTCGGCTCGCGTCAAGGCCCAGCTTGTGGACTATGACCTCGGCCGATATCCCGGGCATGTCAGCGGAGCCCCATGCAAACACATCGGAGTTAGCCCTGAGGAAGGTAATCAGTCTGTCGCGATCTGCCGGTTGTAGGGATCTCTCCACGTTGACGCATCGTTCCGGATCAGAAGGATTGAGCGGGATTGCCTCAGTTTCCTCCCCTGACTGGGCCTGTTGAAGCGACGTCTCGTCGCGGAGGTCCAGGTCTTCGCTTGGCTTGCATGGCGCCACGGGGTTGATCTGGGACATGTAGCAGGTTCGTCCCATTTCTTGGTCTCCCAGAACTTCTCCCACGCCCAGGGGGTGGAAAATTTTATCTTCAGGTGCAGGATGGACGTCACGGCCTCGAAGGCTGTCAGGAAGGGTCTGCCGAATATGGCATTGTAGACGGATGGAAGGTCGACGACAAGGAACGCCAACTCGCGCGTCATAGAGCGCGGGTGGGTTCCCACCGTGACTTCCAGTCGCACTATCCCTTGCACTGGAACTGGCTCGTTGTCCAAGCCGTACAATGGTCAATTTGCGGCCTTCATTTGGTTCCGTTTTAGTCCAAGTTTAATGAACGCAGTGAGATACAGTAAATTTTGCGAACTTTCATTATCGATGAAGACCCGTTTCAGTTGGTAGTCATCACCACCAGCTAAAACAAGGGCCGATACAACAAGGGGGTCAGTGTGGGGGGAGGTTACATGTGCCATATCGTCGCTACTAAAGCTAATGACATCATTCCTAGCCCCTATCTTCGCCCGCTTGTTGCTGGAAGTCGTCTCCGGCTGTCCTCGCCTGGCGTTCGCGGTGCCGGCGGCAGAGATCATGTGGACTACGCCGGCAGCCGTGCGGGCTCTCGAAGGCTCGCTAGGTTCACCGTCGGAGGGAGCAGGCTCCTGACCCGAATTCTTCACGAACCGCTTCAAGTGTCCGCGCCGGATCAGTTCTTCAATTTCCTGCTACAGGTTGCGGCAGTTCTCAGTCGAGTGCCCCAAACAATGGTGGTACTGGCAGTACTTCGTCTGGTCGCTGCCGCTGGGACCCTTGGGCATTTTTGGCCACTTGAAGAATTTTTCATCCTGGATCTGCATCAGGATGTTTGCGTGGCTATCGTTCAGTGGGGTCAGAGAGGTCCTGCTGTAGTCCCTTTTGGGCCCCGGTGGGGGCCGCTGCTGCTTTCGGCGCTCCGAGAAGCGCTGGCCGTCGCTGTCCCTCTTTCTCACTCCAGAAGCTCTGGGGGATTCCGGGGGCCGATCCATTCGCTCGGGGCGCTTCGCCTCACTGGCATCTTCGGCCGTGATGTATGCCCGGGCAATGGTCTCGGCCTCCCGGAAAGTTTGAGGGCGCTGGTGCGACAGATGTTTGAAGAAGTCCCCCGCCGCCAGAGTGGCGACGAAGGCGTTGAGTTTCAGCTCGTCGGAAAGGCGTGGGATCCGCCTCGCCTCAGTGATGAAACGGTCCAAAAACCGCTTCAGGCTTTCATCTTGCCTTTGTCGGAGGCAGACCAGGTGCCAGGGTTGCCTCTCCTCCCTTCTGCTGGAGGCAAACTGGCTCAAAAAGCTGTCAGCAAGCTCGTCGAACGAGCGTATGGAGTTTGGGGGGAGGACGTGGAACCAGAGCAGCGCGTCACCCCTAAGGGTGACGGGGAAGCACTGGCACATCAGGGCCTTGCTCGCCCCTTGTAGAGAGAGGTGGGTGCGGAAGCAGTTGAGATGGTCCATTGGGTCCTAGCTTCCGTCGTATCCCTCCAGGACCGACATTTTGAACTTCCTCGGCAACGGTTGCGTCTGCAAGTCCATGGCGAAGGGCGATCTACGGAGGTCGGCGGAGGAGGGCGTGGGTTTCTCCTTACACAGGGTGTCCCACAACACCTTGACTTTCTCCTCCATCGAGGGGTCCGCAGAGCCTCTTCGCGCATTGAGGACGTCACGGAGCTCCGTGTTGCCCTGGAGGTGTGTTTGGGCTCGTCGAGGATGGCGACTCTTCGCCTGGGAGGCGCGTTCGCCGTTGGAGCTTGCGGCGGGTGGCCTCCTGTTGCTACGCGAGTTACGGGGGTTGCGCCCTTCGGGGCTGTCTTCCCTGTCGTCGTCGGTGGGATGGCTTTCCGCCTCGTTCTGGCCATCTTCACTTGGTGCAGCCTGGGCTACCGCGTGGTCGAGACGGTTGGCTCGCCTCCTGCGAGCGGCCTCTCGACGCCTTTCTTTCTTGGAGGTGGAGGCCTGGGCTGCTGGAGGAGCGGCCCCGAGCCAGGCAGTCCCGGTGTTCGCGCATACGGCGAGGAGGATCTCCTTCAGATAGTCTATGTCCGCAGCCAGGCGGCGGACATCAGGCTCCGGTTGGTTTTTTGTTTGGTTCCCCGCGGGTGGAACTTCTCCTTGGACGGTGACTTCCACCGCAGGAGCACTAGTTTGTGCTCGGGTGTTCACCATTTTTTGTTGTTCAGCTGCTGGATGGGAAAGAGACACTTGGCTTATTGTCTAGTTTCCCACAGACAGCGCCAATGTTGTGTCCCGGGCCCAAGGTTGTCGTACGGATTAGGGAGCCTTCGGATTCCTAAGCGTGCGGTCGCTCCGGAAGAAGGGTCCGGTCTCCGACTCTATGAACCTGGACCTGCACAACACAAACAACAAACAAGAGGTCAGGGATCCGGCAGGATTTCTCCCACCGAGGCCGCTCCGACGCTCAAGTCAGCAAATTTCCGCAATAAACGGAAATAGCGCACGCTAAGGTGGTGCGCGGAGAAATGCTGTGAAGCGTGGAAATAATTGTGCGGTGACGTGGAGAAATGCAATGAGCAGGTATTGGAAGGCCTGGCTTCCGTAGTGCACCGCAGTGGG
>JAODPA010131996.1:0-16775 GCA_025585075.1 Nepenthes mirabilis | reverse complement strand
AATATTTAAAAATAAAAAAACTTACCTTTTCATATTATTTGGACAAGAGAAAGACTACTAATCACTTAGATTACGAATTTATCAGTTAATTAGTTTTTAAAATCATCTCTTGAAACAAAAAATCCTATAGTTTTTCATTAACGAATTATAAGACTTTGTAAAAGAGCTGTATTACGACCTTTCGCTGAATTATTAGTCTACAGTCTTGCCTTATAGAATAAAAGAATAAGCCTATCAATAACCTAACCACTCCTATATTGTTCTTTATCTCACTCCCCTTATTTCTTAAAAAGTGAAACTGATAAAACAAGTTTAAATGTCAAAGTGTAATTTTAATGATTGTTTTATTATCATTTCTGAATGATAAAAAATTAAGAAAAAAAGTTTAAAAAGTGTCAATATAACTTATAAAGTATTCAAACTAACTCTTAAATTGTAAAGATGTTTACGGATTAAACCATTGAGTCTTCTGAGTTATAATAGTCTTATAGGCATAAAATAGCCCTAAAGTTTAACATGACCATCAACCTCAAGATTGCATAGTCTTACAACTCAGAAGACAACCCTCGGTTTTATGGACACTTAAGGGCAAAACCAAACTTACAGCTAATAATTTAAGTGGTCTTTTCCCCACTACAGTACCCCTTAACTAAAAAGTACAGTTTTCTGCTAAAACTTGATGCTATCAAGCATTTTATCATGTCAATTTCCATCGTTGGCCGATTTTAAGTAGAGGCTCTCGCTGCCATTGCCACTGCCGCCACCATGGCCATGATGGCCCCGTCCTTCAGAAGACCCTGCAGCGTTCCCAATGTCTTGCTTGCTCAGTCCCCTTGCAGCAGCATGCATGCCATCCACAGTAGTGGCACGGCCGAAATCAGAGAGCAGAGTGCTGCTGCTGCCAACACCGTTGGGCTCACCCTGCAGCATGCTCAGGCCACTGCCTCCGCTGTGGTTGATGCCGAGTTGGCCGTGCAGGGCGACCTGCTGCTGTTGCAGGGCTGCATATGGCTGCTGGCTGTACAGCATGGAAGAGCGAGCAGCCATGAGCGCTTGAGGTGTCATCGATTGAGCTTGTTGATGGTGCTGCTGCATGTAATGTGCCCCAGGCTGCATAATGCCTGTTGGTGGAAACTGCAAGTCGTGCAAAATCAAAATGTTTGTGTCTTCCTTTTGCATTGGATAATCCACCCACAAGCCAACACAGAACAACCATTGATTGAATAGACGAGGAAATGACAGATATGAATGTCAAAACTTTATGAAATAAAGCATTTCACATATTATCGAATTATCCCGTTATTTTACGATTTAAAATATAAAAATAAATATTATAATATATCTGAATTCATATTCAACTTTCTTCTATTGAAAAAATGAAAACANCAACTCCTTGGCTCACAGAACGACATGGCTACGATCCGACTATATATTATATAAAATGATTATAATACTGTAATAATTCTTGTTGAGAATAGGGCAAATCTAGAAGTGTGTATTGGCTGACGAGGTTCCCGGGAGTCATTTCGAGAGCCCAACGATTGAATCATGCCCACATCAATGGTGGGCAAAATTTTTAAGGGTCAAGGAGAAAGCTCATTGTGTATGTTTCCAATAATATAATCAAAGCCCTTCAACAAATTATTAGAACTTTATGATATTTACACCATTTACGGATCATAAAAATTATCTACTATCTCTCAATTTCATAGTGCGAAAATAAATATTCATAAAATATTTAAATCCATACTTAGTATTCTTTTTTCAAAAAACATAGAATTGGTCTATCCCTTCACCTTTATCTCTCTTTATGAGAGAGAGAGAAAATTTTGTGCATAAAGTTAGAACACAAATTTTCTAGAGGGCTTCTTAAATTAAAAAATAATAAAAAGTAAAGAAGCTTCATCCAATTCAAATCTGAAAACTTCACACATCATCTAGAGAGCCACAACTAATTAATTATCAGCCAACAATGGGCAGTCTTATCATTCCTAGGATATGAAGAGGATAAATCCATTAAAAACAAAAATGCCATTCCTTTTGTCAAAGACTAAATCTATTGAAGGAAATCATTCATCTATTATAATATAACAGAATTATATGATATCATGACATTTAATCATTTTAATAAATTATTAAATTCTAATATAAATGTGTAACATTTCAATGATGAAATTTGCAGTTATCACCTGAGAATTCAGGATGGGAGGAGGTTGAGGTTGAGCATCAGCAATGGCTGCTAAGTACATGAGATTTCTCTGTAACCTTGCTTGGTTCCTGCAACAATGGAAGGAGGAAACACTCACCTAATAGCAGATTAAACATGAATTTAGGAAAAAATTTCTTTGATTTTAGAAAATTTTCAAGAAAATTAAAAAAAGAAAACAAGATATTTCTCCAAACAAAAATAGCGAACATAACGATAATCTTTACACTTCCTTTTATTTGAATTTATTAAGAAGGATTTGCGCATTCTTCAATGAAGCTTACAGTCCTTACACATAAGATAGCGTATCATCAAAGCAAAGATGCTTGATGAAAACATCACCGCATTTTAATAAACAAAAACAACATAAAGAGTAAAAGAAATCCCAGGACAAGCAATACAAGATTTTTCCTTCTATCGTTGATAATCTGTGGGGTCATGGCATCCAAAGAAATTGTTATTTTCCGTCCATCTTACTTATTGGTACCTCCTATTCTAATAGAAGAATTACGCATTCTTTTCCTGTCCTTCAATCCTGCTCATTCATGACAGTAGATCACAAAACTTCTGTCACTACCATCACTTTGGATCCAAGGTATATTTGTAGTGTTTCATTGATATATGGTACTAAGAAAGCATGAAAAATAAGAAAAAAATCTAGTAAGAGTAGATAAAAATCTTACTGAGTCACACTTACTCTGCACACTCATTCAGTCTCCCGGAATTTTGGCTCTCCACGATCTTCAGAATCAGCGACTTGTTCTCATCCAGATACTAACAAATCACCATAAACTTGTATTAAGGCGATCAAATTTTATAAAATTCAAGTTGGAATGAATAATAGCTCTAAAAAGATAATTTGTGACGATGATGAAGAAGAACAAGAAATACAATGCAATATGTACAGTGGGTCAAGCTGCTAAGTGAACAAGCAGATACCAAATTTAAAAAAAACCCCACGTTCCCCGGAAAATGAACAGGGCTCTTGCACCATCCATTACCACCAAACATTAAATCCTGGGGTAATCCAAGTTTTCGCAGCCATCTATACAAATTATGTAGTCTGCTTCTAAGTGTTGGGAATCACTCCCGTGAAGAAATTCTTGTGATTGAAGAACTCAGTCGGAACAAGAAGAAGTTCCGGTCAACCATGTTGACCGGATGGACGGTCAACGACCGGTCAATATGGTTGACCGGCTGAAGGTCTAAGTTGACCGATTTTGCTGAGGGTTCTCAGACAACAAATGAGCACGGTCAACAGGGCATTGACCAGTCCAAATGAGAAGACGGTCAACAGGGTTGACCGGCGTCATATGATAATACAGAAGATCTGCTACGCCATGAAAGGGGTTGATCGGTTTTGCTGGGGGTTCTCAGACAACAAATGAGGACGGTCAACAGGGCGTTGACCAGTCTAAATGAGAAGACGGTCAACAGGGTTGACCGGCTTAATATGGTAATACAGAAGATTTGCTACATTATGAAAGGGGTTGGTTGACTTGCCTGTTTGGGTACTCTTGGAATTTCAACAGCAGATCTGTCTGCTGCTGTAGGCATGCGCCACCTGCTGCTGAATAGGGTAAACATATGCATACTTCTTAAAAACTATGCACAAACCATGGAACAAGGCGTGGTGATCCTTGTTGCTGCTAGACTCATATGTGTGTGTGTGTGTGTGTGCATATGTACTATAGTGTGAGAAGAGCAAAAGAGAAGTGTGTGAAGAAAACAGAGGAGAGGAAGAAAAGAAGTAGAATGCAGTGAGGAAAAATTGTGTGTTCAGTTCTTGTTTTCGCTTCCTGTTTATAATCACTCATCTCATACATAGTATATTTTGTAGACTTAGCGTCCCGTGATTTTTTTCTTTATTCAGAAGGGTTTTCCACGTAAATATTGTGTGTTCATTTTCTCATACTTTCATTCCTTCTCTTCAATTCCCTTGTGGCTGTGACGGTCGGCCGCCCGATTTCCGGCCAACACTAAGTCCACCTACACCACTTATCCGTCTAATTATTGATGCGAAAATCGATTGACATGTAACTATATCAATCTCCGACATTGATATTTTTCGAGAAACCATCACAATTTAGCGATATATTTCGATATTAGTGATATATTGTGATATATCAGTTGATATTTGACCAATATTTTAATATTTTAGTCGATAGAGCCAATTTATTAATAATATGACTCCATCAGTTAACAAATTTCTGAATATAAAATTTTCGCAATCATCCAAATATAGACAAATTATGTAGTTTGCTTCTAAGTCCGCCTACGCCACTTATCCGTCTAATTATTGATGCAAATATCGACAGACATGTAACCATATCAATCCCCGACACCGATGTTTTCTGTGAGGTTTCAGATTTGTGAACCCAACAATTATGAGGTAATTAGTATGTTAATGATCAATACTAATCCTATGGGATGATTAAGGTTTGGTACCGGAAGAAAAATCGGGAAATTATTCGGGTCAGGGCTGTTGAAGCCCTGCCAGCAGGCTTGCGCCTGCTGGGCGCTCGAGCCGAGGCTGAGCGGAGAAAGCAGAACCGACCCGTGGCCTGGCCGCTCGCCAACCGCCCGGGGGGCGCTCGAGCGGTGGCCGCCCGTGGGCCGGCCGCTCGCTGGCCGCTCGAGCGGCCGGCGCAGTATATAAGTCGCGTCGCGACTTCTCCTCACCATTTTTCGCACGGCCGAGGGTTTGAGGAGAGAGAGAGAGAGCGCCGATTTAGAGAGAGAAGAAGGGAGATCGAGCTCGGGAGTCCGATTCCGCCCGAAAGCCAGGTATAAAGGTGAAAGCACGCGTCGAGGCAAGTGTTCTCATACCCATTTCTCGTTCTCTTTCGTTGTTTTATGTATTTTCGTTGGGTATTTTGTGTCGATACCCACGGGCCGTGGCTTTAGAATGTGTAGCGAACATATTCCTATCCTCGTTCTCTCGCATCGTTGGTTAGTACGATCTACTAGCCGGGGTCCGTAAAGATGATATGATAATGAAAATGAATAATATACAATTGATGAACCGAATGAATCCAGTAGACCAGAATGAGAACTAAATGAATCCAGTGACTCAAGGATATGAACCGCAAGAACCGCATGAAACCAGTGATCAAAGATGAAACCGTGAGAGCTGTAGGGATCGAGTGATTCCAGTTGCTTCTTATTCCCTGTGCTGTTCCTTTATTGTGGAGAGTGTGTGTATCCCCTCTTGTTTCAGTTCTTGTACGTGTCTTGGAGGGGTGTTTATGATTACATTTGTTGAGCTGTTGGCTCACTCTTGCTGTTGTTATCTCTTTTCAGATGAGAACACTTAGCTGGTGCATGTAGATAAAGCAAGGAGAGGCTTGCTTGATGCGATTGGCTGGACGGCGAGTGATCAGGAGATTTGGACTTAGAGTTGGATCGGACTGTGGACAGCCGCTCGCGGTTGAGCGTGGCTCATTGTTGCTATTTTATGGTTTTATTATGCTTCCGCATGTATGATGATTTAGTTATACTTCCGCGTCTGTATATTTATGTTTGGAGTTTTGTTTCATTAGATGGCATCTCTCTAAATCCAGTATAGTAAATAGGAGTGCTGTATTGGAGCCATGGATGATATGACAGATGTGTAATCCTGTGTGGCGTGTTGTAGACTTTGAGTTAAACCTTTTGTTTAGATGTGTGCTTGTTGCAGGATATTTTAACAGGTTGTATTTCGGTTTTCGTCAAGTTGCAGAGGAAACTCTGCCAGATTTTCTGTAGAGTCCATAGATTAATTATGGGGTTTAGGGTGTGTTTAGACATTGACGGAGGTTATTCAATGGAGAATAATCTGGTCCGTCACATTTTCCAAGAAACCGTTACAATATGACAATATGTTTTCATATCAGTAATATATTGTAATATATAGGCTGATATTTGACCAACATTTTAATTGATAGAGCCAATATATTAGTAATATTTACCTATCAGTTTACGATTTTTTGAAGAATTTTTTTTCTAATATATCCAATATTGATACATATTGTCCAATATCTCTAATACTAATATATATTGTTCGATATCTTTGATGCCGATATAGTCACAAACGATACTAATACCAATATTTTTATCTATAGTCTACTATAATCTTGCACGGGATTGTACTTTGGAGAGGAAACAGGGCAAATGAACAGTAAAGCATGGTAAAATCCAAATCCCATCCAGACTACGGCTAGTTTTAATGAACTCTGATCATCTTAAAACAGATCGAGTACGGCAGAAGGCAAGAGCATAGCATTAAAAGCTACCTGCATATGAGAGAAGTATTTTTCCGAGGCCATTTGTACAAAGCATTAGTCAATAATAAAGTAGCATTCGTGAATCAAGTTTATGGGGCACCGGTGATGTCAAGAAGTGTGCATGATGGCCGACTGACTGTAAGATATGACTTTCCCTTTATGAAAAGGAATGGAAAGGAGTGTAGAGACTTCCATCAATGGCTGCATAGCGAATGGGCTATGCAATACAAGGAGATTATCTTTTTAGCAGAAAGACTGAAGGATGGTAGGTAATACCATGGTCCTGAGCGGCTGCTTCCTGAACTTCAGTGGCGTAATACTGGTGAAATTACTATGCGAGCAGCCTGCTTGAAGCAGCTCTAGGATGCATGAAGCATGCTGCATGTGTAAGTGGAGTTTCCCAGCCCCAAAGGGAAGATGTCTGTCGCTTGTGCTGTGTGAATTGTATTCCCACTTCTAGGATGCATGAAACATGTTTATAAATTTTTTTTCTATTTTTTAGTTAGAATTATTTGGCCGTACATATCCAAACCAAAATTTGGTGAAAAACATGATTAAAAAAGGCAAATGTTATCAAATAGAATGGGTATTGAAAGAATTTTGTCCTATATGCGCAAATAGAAACCGGGCAAATCTTTATCTGAAGTACAACATCAACCTAAAATAATTAAGAAGAGACATTCGAGAATAAGAAAATGGCATCGTGATTTTCATTGGATCTCGGTGAAACAATACATCAATAAAAGAAACCTATGTGCTTGGAATCCCTCTTCACAGTACTCTAAAATCTAAGACAATGAAAATCAGAAGACGGAAATACGGAACTTTATACCCAACCATTCAAGAGAGATGATTTGTATGTACCTAAAGTCATCAAGCTTAGCAACATATTTCAGGGACTTTACTAAAGAAATTGAAATACTGATTGAATATCACACTGAAAAATGACAAAGAACAAAATCAAAAACTGGTATGATGAGTATTAGGTTAGCAGGATTACAATTGCATCCAAATAGGCCCTTTAAAGCATATCAAACTCTTACGTCGACGTAGAATACTATTTGCCAGAATAATTATGAACACTAGTGTTAGGGCTAAGACATCACTAACATTGTTCCTGGAGCCAAGACACATTTGATATCATATTCTCAAGCTTCAGAACGGGAGCCTTGGAGCAATTGCCTCCGTGTGAATTGAATGTCATGGCTTGAAGTACTAGAAATAATTTCTAACATGATATAAGGTAAGACCACGTATAATAATTTCAAAGAGATCCAACCATTTCCCAAACCCCATGCACAATAAGAGTTTTATGCACCGTACTGTCTTTTTTCAATTTCTCAAGCTTCTCCACATTTTGGATTTTTAGCATCCCTTAGATTAAAATGAATGCATCGTAATAAAAGGAAATATGTAGGAACTTGAGCTTAAGCACTCAATGCCTACTGTGTAAACAAGAAATTGAGCAATCTGCTACCCAAAGTATTTGATTTCAAAGTTGACATAAGTGCGATGATATCAAAGTTGACAATATGAACAACGGGACCAAGCCAGGAGTACAATATAACAAACTATAGGTAGCTGAATCCAGCATGAGGTAATTCAATTGTTTGAAATTTGCATAAAATGAACTCAATAATGCGCAGGCTTTAAACTGCAAGCACAATACGAAATTTACCAAGACTGAGGTACCAGTAGCAACAAATACCTCTTGCTAATACACGGCAAGGAAATAGCTCACACCCAGAAAAGGACAATAAATTATCTTATAACTATACATATATTCTATTCCAATGTACGAGATTGGAGAGCCAACTCTTGCATCGTTATAAAACAAACTAAGCTACATGGAGCTTGACTTGATATTGCTCCGCTAGAGCTCTTTTGTGGTCAGACCAATGAGTTTAGCTCTAATGTGTATCAAAAAAATCGATCCGACTCAAACCTTTTAACAACTAGCATCCCATTAGGGATCCGTCGACGGCCTTGATGAATCGAGAGGAACAACAACGATAACGCAAAAGAGGCAAACAATAATCACAAAAATAAAGAGATAAAATACAAGTAATTTTACGTGAAAAGCCTGCTTCTTAATAAGAGGAAAAAATCACAAGACAAGACGTCCGAAATTTCCATTATGTAAAGCCGATTACACAAACCCCAAATATAGATCATAAGGATTTAATACCTTAAATCAAATAAACTCGAGTAACAGTGAAGACAAGATAGATCGGCAGCCACTCGCTTTTCCTCTCTATCTTTCTCTCTCACTAACAGCACTTACTAGTCTGTTTCTACAAAATATTGTTTTCGCTCTCTATCTCTCTGATTTTACAAGCGTTTGATGAAAGTCTAGGGTTTCCTTATTATCGCTCCCCTTTTATAAGCCCTAAAGCGCATTTCCCACACTTTTGTTCCAGACTCGTCTTCCAAGTACCCTTCAACATCAGCGTCTGGTCGCCCTTCGGACTTAGCATCCCCCCGATCGCCCCTTTGACCTCAGCATCCGGTCTGCCTTTCGGCCTCTGCATCTAATTGCCCCTTGGCAGCTCACCACGCACACTTCTCCGATCCTCGCAAAAACATTGTGCGACCTTCCAATAACTTTCCATTTGTTAAAACACCCACAAAGAAGTGACCAAAACTAAATACATCCGAGCATGATTCAGAGGCCTAAATCGATTTCATGCACAATATAAACAAAAACAAGATATGAAAGGGACCTACGAGGTTTCTCTTGGAGACCCCTCTGATACTTAAGTTAATAAAATATTCCGCATAATAGATAGAACGAATGAAAAATATCATTATAGCTAGGGAGAAAATTTATAGAGCCTAGTTAGTTGATTGAAAGGTTAAAACTTAAGCCACGTGATCCTTTAAGAGTTAGGAAAGTCTTATCATCTGTGCTCTTTGCCTATTTAAGCCTATACAATTTTCATATTTGTTATTAGCCTAAGTAGGCCTTAAACCTATACTGGGCCTATCAAGGCCTTATATTTGTACTGTGGCTATCCAGATCGTTGGGGCTGATCACTTCCTTGTGGGTAACTCAACAAACGGACAAGTTATCGATAAATCACACAGATTTTGTGTGATGTTCGGAGTGTTGCAAATTAGCTGCAGTAATGACCAGGAAGACTGATTTGTCGGAGTGGGTAAAAGTCGGAGTGGCAATCACCGGAGGGGTAATTGCCAGAGTAGCCAAGCCGAGCAGAAGAAGTCGGTCAATGGGATGTTGAATGGCTGAGAAAGGAGAGTGGATTTCTCCGAAGTGGATTCTTTGGAGAGGATTTCTCTTAAGTGGGTTTTCATAGAGCAAATAATGGAGTGCATTTACCGGAGTCGAAATCTGAAGAAGACCGGCCGGGCAAGCAAGATGGTAGGTCAACATGTTGACTGGTTGAGAAAAGCGCGCGGTATACACTTTGCCAGGATGGGGCAAAATGGCCAATTACACTATTTCGCCAAGTTGGGCCATTTTGCCAGATTGGGGCAAAATGGCCGGTTGCGACGTTTTGACAGGTCATTTTACAAGGTTGTGGCAAAATGACTGGTTGCTCAAAAATTTACCGGTTAGTATTACTGGTATGAAAACAGTTGAGATGCAGCAATGCCCGAGGATTTGAGCTGAGCACAGTAACATCCGAGGACATGAGCTAAGCACAATAATGCTCGAGGACATGGGCTGAGCATAGTAGGGCCGAGGACACTGTCTGGAATGCTGACAACTAACTGTGTAGAGCGTTAACTTTCTAGAGTTGGTAAATTTTGTAGAGTAGGAAGTTATCATGTAGAGCATGTGCCATCCGTGTATAGAGTAGGTTGACCTACAGAGCATGCGTGTCTAGGAAAGCGTGGGAACTAGTGAGGTCACAGAAAAGGACAGATTTGGTGTGAAAAATCATCTATAAGAATCGTACCATGTGAGCAGTTGGATTTGACACCGGGGTCTTTATAAAGAGCATATCAGGCGCTTCAAAAACAATGGACAAGTGTGGAGCAATAGCAGCAATGTGAAGGGCTGCGAGGCGAGCCACCGCAGCAACGGCCGCGGGTGCAGTAGACTGTCGTCTACCGCTACACTTGTAAAATCGAGTGTGTGTGTGAAAGGAGACGAGAGTTGTGAGAAAACAAAAACGTAAGAAAGAATTATATTTTTACTCTTATTTTGTTCTCAACTCTTCGAGAAGCTTTTGTAACTAGAGATTTGTGTAACCATTTTCACATAGTGAAATTTATTTGTGAATTAAATATTCCGTAATTTTTTTTTTCAGCTTATAAATGGTTTCCACGTTAAAAATATTGTGCTTTCTTTGTTCCTTATACCCACTAAATTGGTAATTGTCCACTGACGGAAGGTTCGAGTTTTTCGCTTAATCCCAACAAATGGTATAACAGTGCGCAAGGTTGATGGAGTCTTAGGGCTTGATGGTGTCGTCATCAAGGAGCTTGCTATTTAGTGTGGCACGGAAAAGAAAGATAAAAGCACAGCGGCAGAGCCAGCAGGGCTAGCGGTGGAGCTGAGATGGCAAAGACAGAACGTAAAGGAAATGATTTGACCGTGGGGAAGAAACTAAATAGGAGTTGGACTACTCCGGGTTTAGTGGAGCGGATGAAGGTATCATTCTTACGAAGGCCAACGCCGGAATCTCAATTGAGAGGAAGCTGTCGGAAGGTAAGCGATGACGATCACCAGGTAAAGGCGAAGGTGTTCCCCACAAGGTCGTGAGGGAAAATTTATTATGGTTGGTCATTTCCTTATGGGTAACTTAACAAACGGACAAATTATCAATAAATCACACAGGTTTTGTGTGATATTCAGAGTGCTGCAAATTTGCTACAACAATGACTAGGAAGACTGATTTGTCGAATTAGGCAAAAGTCGGAGTGGCAATCGCCAGAGAGGCAATTATCGGAATAGCCAAGCCGGGTAGAAGAAGTCGGTCAACGGGATGTTGATCGGTTGAGAAAGGAGAGTGGATTTCTCCGGAGAGGATTTCTCCGAAATGGGTTTCCGGAGAGCAAATGATGGAGTGCATTTGTCGGAGTGGAAATCTAGAGAAGATTGGCCAGGCAAGCAAGATACTTGGTCAACATGGTCAACATGTTGACCGACTGATTATGGATTCCGGTCAACATGCTGTTGACTGTTCAAGGAAGGTGCGAGGTATGCACTTTGTCAAGATGGGGCAAAATGGCCAATTGCGCCATTTTGCCAGGTTGGGGCAAAATGGCCGATTACAACATTTTGGCAAGTTGGGGCAAAATGGCCGGTTACGACGTTTTGGCAGGTTGGGGCATTTTGCTAGGTTGAGGCAAAATGACCGATTGCACAAAAATTTATCGGTTTGTATTACTGGTATGGAAATGGTCGAGGTGCAGCAATGCCCAAGGACTTGGGCTGAGCGCAATAACACACGAGGACATGGGCTGAGCTCAATAAGGGCCGAGGACACTGTCTAGAATGCTGGTAGCCGACAATGCAGAGCATTGACTTTCTAGAATTTGTAAGTTTTGTAGAGTGGGTAATTGTCGTATATAACATGTGCCTTCTGTATAGGGATCAAGTTGACTTACAGAGTATGCGTGTCTGAGAAAGCACGGGAATTGATGAGGTCGCAAAAAAAGACAGGTTTTGTGTGACAAATTATCTACAAGAATCATACCAGGTGAGCAATTGGATTTGGCACCGGGGTCTTTTAAAAAGCATACTAGGCGCTTCAGAAATAATGGACATATGTGGAGCAGCAGCAGCAATGTGAAGGGCTGCGAGGCGAGCAGCCGCGGCAACGGCTACAAGCGCGGTAAACGGTTGTCTACCGCTACACTTGTAAAATCAAAGTGTGTGTATGCAAATTTCAAGTGTGTGTGAAGGGAGAAGAGAGTTGTGAGAAAAGAAAAACGTAAGAGAGAATTGTATTATTACTCTTATTTTGTTCTCAACTCTTTAAAAGATTTTTGTAGTCAAGGGTTTGTATAACCATCTTTACATAGTGAAATTTAGTTGTAAATTAAGTGTCCCGTGATTTTTCTCTTTAATTTATGAAGGGTTTTCACGTTAAAAATATTATGCATCCTTTGTTTCTTGTGCCCACTAAATTGATAATTGTCGACTGACGGTGGGTTCAGATTTTTCGCTGCGTCGGATTGAATGAATCTGGGTGTCAAATCCCAACACAGACCTTATATCTGTATAAAGCCTCTCCAATCCTTATGCATGGGTTGGGCTTATTCGCACCTTAGACTGGGCTGGTTAGCTTGAGTGATTCGTCGTGGCAGTGCGGTCATCATATTAACGGTTGGCAACAACGCCATTCGGCTGAAGGATCTAGATGCGGACATGAAGCAAGCTCCAGTAACCAATGGTGGTGCCATCCGCAAGTGTGGGGGCACAACTAAGTAGAAAGTCAAGAGCTAGAGCTTGGTGGTGGCTGAGGTGGGGTCATGCCTGGTCACAAACCTAGTCAAAATCCAAGATGGCGGAGGAGCACCATCCAGCTGCAAACACCGTGAGTCTAGAGGCCACAATGGGCCCATGCCCTAGCTGGTGCTGATGATGCCATTTGGCAGCGGCGACGAAAGGTGCCATGGCCTTGGCATTGGACGGCGAAGTTTGGCAAGTCTAGGCATTTGTTTTTCTCATTTTCTTTTCCTCTTTTCTACTTTTGACCTCTGATTTTATTTTATTTTTTCTTTTCTTTCTTTCTCCTGATTTTCCTCCCTTTTTATAGACTAAGCTCATCCAAAAGAGATAATGGCAAGCATGTGATTTCTCAAGTGGGCACCACCCCAGCAAAATGTCACACCTTGGCTTCCTGCAGCTGATGCCATGTCACACCACAGCCGTAGACTTTTTCCTAGGCCGACGTAATTTTATTCCCAGGCTTTGTTGACCCAAGCTCTTAGGGTGGTGCAACATTCAGTCAGCGAGAGCAGTTGCAATCGGCTAGCTACAATCAATTATCATTTTAAGATGATAGCTGAGTTTAGAGACCTAGGCCATAACATTTGGGTTGGATCGATTAACCTGTATAATGGGCCAAGCACATTATTTTGGAACTGGCCACTAACTCAAGTTTCTTTGTTTTTCCTTATCTAAGTCAGTTATTGTGGATCCATTTCATTGGGACCCAACAAGCTCTTCAAACTTGAAACTATTTTTAAGCTAGTTAAGCAAACAAGACAAGTTTAAGCCATTTATACTCACAATATTCCTTTATAACAAACAATACACAACTGTTCTTTTGGTAACTTGGTTAAAAGCTATTATAAGCTAGTTTGAATTTGGCATTGGGAACCTAAAAGTTAAGTGGAGCCTGTTTGTTAAGCTATTTAAGTTTAAAAGTTGAGTTTAAGCAATATATACTCTATATTCCTTTATAATAAGCTAAACTACTCCCATTCCAACTTTTGATACCTTGGTTAAAAGCTAATATAAGCTCATTGGAACATAGCATTGGGAACATAAAAGTTAAAGTTGTGCCTTTTTGGTTAAGCTAATTATGCAAACGAGTCAAATTTAAGCAATATATATTCGTTATATTCTATTATAATGAACTAAACCATTCTTGTCCAACTTCTGATAGCTTCGTTAAAATCTAGTATAAGCTCATTTGAAATGACATTGGGAGTACATAAAAGTTAAAGTTGAGCATATTTGTCTAGCTCATGGATAAAAATATTAGCCAATTAGATACATATGAACTAATATGTATCAATATTGGAATCTTATGATACTGATATTTTTTAATAACACGATAATATAGTAATATATTTTTATATAGGCTAATACAGTCAATATATTGATTGATATTCAAAATAATTAATACAACCAATATGACCCGATTAACTTACGATTTTTAAGAAACATTTTGGTCTAATATATCCAATATAAATAAATATCATCCGATATATTCGATACTGATATGACCGTAACCAATACTGATATGAATATCGGTAATTTCATCTATGGTTAAGCTAGTTAAGAAAACAAGTCAAGTTTAAGCAATATATACTCATTATATTCCTTTATAATAAACTAAACTACTCCCATTCCACCTTCTGCTGGCTTGGTTAAAAGCTAGTATAACCTCGTTCGAACTTAGCATTGGGAATATAAAAGTTGAAGTTGAGCTCAATTTTAACACCAAGCAATGTAATGCTAAGCTTTGCTCACTTTCAGACCTAAAGTTCTTCAGCCCCTCACCTTTAATACTGGCCTATCTGGTCTAAGGGCTAGTATAAGCTCATTAGAACTTAGCAATGGGAGTATAGAAGTTAAAGTTCAGTCTATTTGTTAAGTTAGTTAAGTTAAAAGTGGAGCTTGAGCAACATATACTCACTATACTCCTTTATAATAAACTAAACTGCTCACTTTAAAAGGTAGTATAAGCTCCTCCGAACTTTAGCATTGGGAATATAAAAGTTAAAGTTGAGCTTAATATAACTCGGGGCAATGTGATGCCAAACTTTGCTCACTTCAGACCTAAAATTCTTCGGCCCCTCGCCTTCCTTTAATTGCTGTAAAGGGACCCTTTAGGTTACTTACGTCAAATTTCATTAATTGCCACTTTCAACTACTTGGAAAAGTAGCTACAAATTGTAGTTTAAGCTTCGAGCATTTAAAGCTCATTTCACGTGCTTGAGAAGACATAATTTCAACCGTCTAGAGTAGCTGGTACTCATCCGATGAAATAAATAGAGAATGCTGTTCTTTATAACTATGTATTTACTAACAATCATTAATTTTAGTAGGCATACATGCCCTGCCAAAATCATAGATGCTTAAACTGAAGCGTCTATTACCAAATTAACACAAAAAAGCTAGCAACGAAACAATATTGAAAGATTGATGGTGACAAAACTTCACAGATTTTGATAATCTTCTCCAAACAAATTTGTTCTTGTTTTATATAGAACAAAACACATACAAAAAGCAGACACGCAAAATACAATCAACAAAAAAAATAGCTTAGTAAAACACCAAGGTTGAAAACCCATTTGAACTAAGCAAACAAGCAAGCGAAAGAGCCATACCCATTTGGTAAAAAAATACTGATTAGTCAAATTAGTAGTAATACTAGTAATAATAGTACAGTTTAATCAAAATGTAGTAATAACAGTGAAGAATAATTACGAGTAAAAACCCAATACTGAAAACCCGTTTGAACTAAGCAGGCAAGCAAGCAAAATAGCACATACCCATTTAATAAAAATCAGTGATTAGTCAAGTGGTAGTCAGGCTAGTAGCAGTAATAAAGATTAATCAAATCATACAACAGTGACCATTCCATTCAGAAAGAAAAAGACTAAATGGATGCATCCACAAGGCAGACATCTGAAAGCAAGACACATAAACAGTTACGGTTCAATGCCAACTTAACAACACCAATCATTTGTTAGAGTATAAATAAGAAGAAAAATCAATCTTTTTTCCTAAAAGTAGCCACCGCATTAAAACCCGGTACGAGCAGAGAGGAAAAAATATTAAAAAGGGAACAGTGAAAGGAGAAAGGGGGAAGGAAAAGGGGGGAAAGAATCAAGGAGACACTGTAGTGATTTGTATGTGCGAGAGGAGAGACCTGTTGAATGTGATCGGTGGTGACGTTGTTTGAGTAATAGGCTGCCATCATGGGCTGCATCTGCATCAGGTGCTGCTGCATTCTTCAAATCTCCCCCCCCCCTCTCTCTCTCTTAAACTATTAACTTCTTTTTATCTTTTCTTTTCTCCCTTTAACAGAGCTGAGATGCCCCTTTGCTATGGCTTTTCTCTCTGCTCTCCTTCTTTAATCTACGGGAACTCTCGAACGCTCTGACTGATCTGAGAAGACAGCAGCTGAATACAATTATCACCGAGTGGAAGAGATTGATTTATAAAGAGAATCCATCCGAAAGGAGGAGGGCTTGGGGGGGTTTTGTTGGGTGCGCTCTCTCTCTCTCTCTCTCCCCCCCGAGGGTGACAGGGTCACGTGATGTGAGAGGAGAGAACGAGGGAAAAGAGAGAGAGAGAGTGTGCATAATTTCGGATTGTCCTAAAATGTCCACAATTTAAATGATGAAAGTGTCCGTTGGCCATTGAATATTGAAGCCCCCCTTTAACAAGCACATCACGCAAAATTCATCTTGTTCACTTTGGGGTAGCTTTTAAAACTACGAAAATTTGCACCATCGAACTTTTAATAATCCCACGCGCTTCCTCCACTCGCCAACGGCTACCCATCACTTGATGGGTTTTGTCTACTGTCCTAGTCGATTAACACAACCAAGCACCTTATATGGCAGCTTGTGGGTTTTTTCTTTCA
>JAODPA010131985.1:3266-16775 GCA_025585075.1 Nepenthes mirabilis | reverse complement strand
AAAAAAAAGAGTAAAATTATGCTTCACTCAGAAAAAATCATGAGAGAAGCAGATCCCCAGATCCATACATTTCTTTCGTTTCGGCTGTACACGTACATTACTGGCTGCAAAGTGGGTATATTAAGTATACTTTGCTGTTTTCACTATGAACAAAGAATGAAAGATTAAAACGATACCAATGGCACGAGATTTCAGTGATGTGTCTACAGATGACTTATCGGGGTACTATTTTCCGATGGATTGAGATTCGCTTGGGGAGATGAAGATAGTCCAGAGGCCAGTTTATTGGGCTTGCCGTCTAGGTTGTGCTGAAGTTTTTCTTAGATGGGGATTCTTCTGGAACTCTATTGTCTTGCCTTGGGGTATTGTATGGCTCCGTCGCTGGATCTCTTGATGCTCTGATTGTGGTTAGGTCTGCTAATCTCGAGCTGGTGTTGCACTGCTGCTTTGCGTCTTTTGGTTTGAAACTTATGGTGAGATTTGTTGTTGTTGCTGGGTTTGATATTGTTCGTAGGACCACTGCATGCAATCATGGGTTTGATGTTTGTTTCTCAGAAGCTGCTAGTTGACCTCATTCTCCTTTTGCTTGTGCTCCATGTCTTGGCTTGGGTGCTCATTTCAGAGTTGAAACAAATGCTTATTTGTTGATTCTTGGCTAGCTTGAGATGGAATCTAATCTTTTGCGTTAGTTGTGTCTATCCTGAGGTTCAGATGTCTTGACTTTTTTTCACGTTGGACATTGGTGGTGTAGATTTTAGTTGATTATTGCATTGTTGATGTTTGAGGAATGTCTTTTACATCATTTTGGATTACTTTGTGCATATAATCTTTTTAATATTTAATACATTTACTTATCAAAAAAGAGATACCAGGGTTGTCCTCAGATAATGAAATTGAATTTGCTATTGAATTGGTGTTGAATACTACTACAATTCCCAAGACTCTATACCAGAGGACTCCATCGAAATTGAAAAGAAAAATTAAAAGGCACTATTGCAAGAGTTGCTTGACAAGGGTTTATTCGGCCTAGAATATCTCCTTGAGATATTTTGGTATTATTTGTAAAGGGAAAAGATATGTCTAAGAGATTGCGAATTGACTGTTAGGAATTAAACAAGATTAACGGATTGGCCAGATAGCTGTGCTCAAGCGACTTGTGTTATTGTGCTTTGTGAGATATCTGGCAGTATTAGAGATTGTTAAGAGAGTTCTTCATGTGAAAGACAACAGAGAGTCTTAAAAAAACATTTTGCTGAAGATTGTATAATCTCCTCTCTTAAGATTTTTTTATAAGATAAATCCCTTCTTTTGCAATGATCTTCAATGAGCCAAGGTTTATCTTATCTATAAAGCCTCCATCATATCATATTTGTCAAGGAAATTGGAGTTCCAGTTAAGCAAGAATAAGTCCACCTATAAGCAGAAGCACTAGAGGGTGTGCAGGGGGCTAGCCCCCGCTCATATGAAGAGGTTCTTCAGTAGGAATCGTATTTTTTCAAGTCCAATTGAGATATATTTATTAGCATCTGAAGAATTACTAAGTTC
This sequence comes from Nepenthes mirabilis, assembly GCA_025585075.1. Lineage (NCBI taxonomy): Eukaryota > Viridiplantae > Streptophyta > Magnoliopsida > Caryophyllales > Nepenthaceae > Nepenthes > Nepenthes mirabilis. The sequence continues at coordinate 15,230 of JAODPA010131985.1, read as the reverse complement.
AATAGGGATATATTTTTTTTTACCATTTGAGCAATTGCCAACACAGGTCCAACAATGAAGTCCAATTTGGATATGCTTATGTTATGGAATTGTCTAGAATAGACTAAAACACGACTAGAAAAAGAAGAAGAAAGAATTAAAAGAACAGTAGGAAGGGGGCCCGGACAGAATAGAACAAAAGGAAAAGCGAAGGAGTAGAAAAGAAGGAATATAACCCGAGAAGGACTGGGCACTCATATCATCAAATACTTTATTCATCAGATCTGTCATATTACAATAGGATCATGGTTTTATATAGTTAAGTCCCTTCCTAGCTATATTTATCATTGTAGTCCTCAAGGATAACAATCTTGTTGCTAGTAAGACAATTCTTTTACAGTACTAGCAGACATTATTCCTCGTTGACTGTATTACATAACAATATTCCCCCATGAGAGTGTCCTTATCCTCTAGGACAAGGATAGGAAAGAGATGGTTCTCTGTTGGCTAGCATTTTATTGAATTTGCATCCTTGTTTATTCGATTAATCCAGGAAGGAAGAACTAACACTCTTGACAATTGATACAGCTATATTGATATATAGCACTAGCACGAGGTGGTGGTTTCCTTCTCAAAGAGGATTGCCAGCCTGTAATTAAACTTGTCCATGCATTGGTCATGATGATGTTTTACTTGGCTGGAAGAAGACTTCTTGATGAAAATTCGGCCTTATTGCTTGCAATAGTCGAGGAATAATAAGCTCAAGTTGAAGTGCATCATTTTTTTGTGGAGATTGGTTCTTCTGTGCTGTACTTAATTGTTCCCGAAGGCTTATAATGTGGGATTTATGCCTCTGTTTGTGACTCTTGGAGTTCTAAAAGTGATGGCCTCCATAAAAGCATGACTGAATCTGGTTTGTATTTGAAGAGGCTTGAATTTGTTTGTAGTCTTGAGGTCTTCTGTTGTGACAACTGCTGGTGAATTTGTATAGCTTGAAGCTATACAGATGTTGCTTCAATATCTGCCCATTTAGGAGACGCATCCTTATAATTCAGCTCGTGGGCAAAGTAGATGGACTGTGGAACTGGGAAGCTGGCAGGATTGTTTCTTTGCTGATTGGTGCTCTTGGATGCTGAAGTAGCATTATGAAGATTGAGGATTGCTGAATTGATAAGGCATGTACTGGAATGTCATTTGATATCTGAAGATTGAAGGAGAAACGGAAGCTTTGAAGGTTGTTTTAAGAACAAGTTTTGTGCCACATGTGGAAAATAGAATTACAGATTATCCATACAACATTGCCAAACGATTCTGCCATACAACATTGCCAAAAGATTCTGCCATACAACATGTTTATGGCACACCTAGCTTCATATGGGCTCTTATGCCCAATGATAATTGGCTTACCCAGTTGTGACTAGACTTGGATGTATGAGACATTGCCATGAGGTCCAGAGGCATATTCCACTTGTTGATCATTTTACTTTTGTAAGCTACGGGGATCCCAAAAGGCTAAAAATTGTTGGTGTGTCCAGATCAGTATAACATTAAAGTGTATGTAGAATTTATAAGATGTTATTATCCCTTGGTTGTTGCTGGTAAGTGATGCACATGGCAAAGCTGTTATACTCATAATTGTCGTGAAGTGAATGTACGACCTAGATAGAAGAGTTTGTTTCTTGATGCTTCTTTCCATTTTATGTTGTCAATATATCTCAAGGGATCAGATATATTATGTAATAGTGCTTGAGCCACATACAATGCAAAATTATTGAATTAATCAACAAAAATACCCTTGGTAATTATTTTCACCTGTGATCATGGTTGCTATTTGAAGAATATTGTCATGACCGTAGTACGAGTAGACAATAATAATGATGTCAAAATAAAAATTGTCTACATTATATAGGAAAATCTATAAGCAAAATACTCAGATATGATTACTGTAGCCTAAGAATGATCAAATTAGCCACGTCTGACCTTATCTGACGCTATACCTGCTCAATTCATAAATTGTTGTAAGAAAAAGTATCAAATCAAAATCCAAATATACCAATAGGAAAATTACATGTATGAATTCATAATTACACATCAACTCAAATTCAAACTTTAGAAACACAATTTCAATTCTATCCATTACAACAAATTTGAAAACTAACCCAAAACCTTTACTTAAAAATCCTAACTATATTCCTTCAATGGTCTTTCATCTCATCCAGTAACAATTCATTGCCAACTAATGTGGAGGCTTTTTTCAAAACATTTCTTACATGATTTTAACCCTCAGTAAGGTATATATGTAATATATGAATATATATGATTAAAATAGGCGTAAAGAACAGTAAGTTATGGTCAAATGCGAAAATCCAAAATATTCAATTTATGATAAATATGTTCAAATATATAATAGTTTGTAAGTCATCCGGCATGTACAAATATACAAAAATATACGAAGTGTACAAAAAATGTAGGAATACCAAAAAAAACATGTGAAAGTATATTGAAAAACATAAAAACTAGTGAATAATATTGACTACATGTAAAAACTTAAGAGCCAATAATCAGTGACTCACACACCAACTAAATCGAAGGACAAACTTTGAAGATTACACTATGCATATTTCCAATAATCTGAGGCCATACACTATTCAAGACCCATAGGCGAGTGGAGTTGAATGCCACTTTCTTTCACCATCAATGGACAATAGATACATGTCCAAATATAATTTATCCATATATTTAAATGATTTTTATTTAATCAAAACAGGGAACTCTATATCACATATCGCATATCCAAATTTTTTTCAAATTAGGGAAAAAATAAAATCTTTATTCCATTTCACAAAGTAAAATTCTTGTCAAATATTTGTATAAAAATAACATGTAAAGTCAAATACTCAAAAATTTTAAGATTTTTTTAACAATATCTTAAATATAAATATAAACCTTCAAAATGTCCGAATGTTTTTTAAAAGTAGACATGCATGCAATAAATGTTCAAAGGGGACAAAAAGGATGGCATACATGTACTTTTAAATGATAACTAAAATAAAAATCGAAAAATTTCAACAGTAGATGAAGGAATAGGTTTAGATACACTTATCTTGAATCAAATATTTACCTGATGTGATGCGAATCTGCCTCGAAACCACATTCCTTTACCTTCTCTGCCCTCTTCTTTATACGAAATGCCCAAAAATCAAGCGAAGGGTCTTAAATACCCAAATTGGCACATAAGCGTCAATCGGGCGTATATTAGACACAATGGTCAAATGCGTGTACACATGAGTGCCCCTAGCTCCACATACTAGTGCAACCCATTCTATTTAAACCATACACAAGTATCCATCAGACGCACATTAAGTGCAATGATTTTATTTCAAACAAGCACATACATGCATCTTGTGCCTATTAGGTGCTGGACTTCATTTCTCCAAAACTTGATCTTTGTTAAAATTTGTATTATACAATTATTCTCCATATTTATTTAATACATGAAGAATATGATATCATAAACACAAATCAGAAAATTAGATGTTGTAAAGGTGATGTGTTCATGATGATTGGTGGAATATGAGTCTCTTCAAGCCCTTTCTAAATTAGTCACCTAGGGATCTAAGAGTTGCTATTTTTGTGGCACCCGAAAACCTAATATGATTTATGACATTAGGAACTAATATGATTAAGTAAATTTTTAAGGAAAAATTTCGATTTGGTTGAGGAAATTAAGTATGAAGTGACTTGCGTGAGTGTATGATAGGTACAAAAGCCACACCTGAGTGTATTTGAGGTAGAATATCCACTTAATGTGTGTATGAAGGGTACTCATGCGTGTTTGTTCTAGCATCGCGGCTCTTGATGGGGACTCATACGCAAGTTAAAATTAGCTTTCACACTTGATCTGTACATAATTAGCACATCAGTATCAGTCTTCTATTTAAGTGATTTTTAGCCCTTCCAGCTCATTTCTCATGAAATATTAAGTGAAGAAGGTAGATGAAAAATGAGAAAGTGAAATTAAAGTGATTTTTGTAAATTTTTGGTAAATATAAGTTAAGGCAAGTGTATATATGACCACTTCTTTCTTTGTTATTGAATTTTTCAAAATATTTTTTTCTATTTCTTATTCAAATATTCATGCATATGACATTTCTTTACTTCTTTTAAGTTTGCATTGCATATATATTAGATTTACTTCCATTTCATGAAACTTTGAAAGCTTTTGCCTTAAATCAAGCATGTTATAATGAAATTATGAGATTCTTGATAAATTGTTATTGTATGTCTCTTTTATATAAGAATTTGATGAAAGCTCTACTTTGAATTTTTTCAATATTAATTGTTTTTCTATTTTTTTGGAAATTTGTTTAATTATGTGGAGTCTTTCATTTTTGTCTAAATAAAATTTATTGTGAAGAATTTACGAAATATAGTCGGACATATCCTAATATATTAATTTATAAGCGAAGGTCATTACCTAATATCCACGGGATAGAAAGTGGTTTTCGACCCTGTTTACAAATAATGATATATAGTCAACCTACTTACAGGTCTTGAATGATAGTGTATGGCTCGGGTTATTGAAAAACATTTATAGCCCGACTTTCAATTTCATCCCTAATTAGTGAGGTTGTTACTAACCCTTGGTTCTTATTTTGTTCTCATTTTATAGCATTTTGACATATGTTTGTTATGATTCTTTTCATCATGTATATCCACATATAAATTGTATACATATGTACTTTATTGAGCACTAGGTTTACTTATACTATGTTTTCTAACCTTTCAAATTAGATGGCTTAGATGTCACTTACTGGGTTTTGGACTCGGTCACTTTTTGATGATTAGTCTGGGGTGGATCTTGTTGTTGTATTTTGGATGTAATGACGTGGATTCTATTTTAAAACAATTTTTTATTGAGCCTTGTTGTTTTTGGTGGCCGGTATGCATATTAGTCTAAATTATATGTTTCCGTAATTTGCATATTAGTTCATAAATGCTTTTCCTTATTATTTGGAATCAAGTTGTTGATCTGGTTATATGTTTTCAGGTCGATTATCGGAGTATTGACCGTATTTTTTCCCAGGACTTCACATTTATATCTTGGTGGTTAATCCAATATTGGATGCAGGGTCACATTCCGGTTTTGGGTAAATTGTTTGTAATCTTATTATCATTTTTGTTTTGTGGGGGACGTGACAATGTCAATTCTAGGAATGGTAGGAGTGAATGGCTAGAATAACGAAAGATGATTTTGTGAGTGGCTGGAAACTGCAGATGTCTTGTGTGGGTCAAACTTTTGGATTGCACCAGAAATTCAGAACTGGGGACAGCACTGGAGTTTGCTCGATCAGGTACAGTAGAACCATCAGCTGGAATGTCTAATAGAAGCTATAGTGCATATCTTGAAGTCAATATGTAATAGGGACATCAGCTGCTGGAAATACGGCGGTTGCAGACTTTAAATGAGAGATCACGAATCAGAATTGAACTGCAGAATTCCGAAAATAGAATCATAATTTCACAAGGTGGGTTCAGTTTGATTAAAACCATGGTACATTTGCACTGGTAGTAACATTTGAAAAAATCTGAGGTACAACCACCATCAAGAATTTCAAGGAATTTACAAAATCAAGCTTAGGATAGAAGTCTGAATTGTGTATTGAAATGCAGATTTATGATGCTGCTCGAGATGAGTTGCCTCTGCCAGAAGCAGGATAATTGGAGTGCAGCTTATTAACAGCATGAGAGAATTCAAGGACTTGCCAGATCAATTTCAGAATGTTACCACATGGTCGAAATTCTAATGTGAGATTTTCAAGTTGATAAAGGAATAAGATCGGGAGCATGAAACCCAACTAATAATACAGTACCAAATCAAAAAAAAAAAAAAAATCAAGAATTCCAAGAATTCAAGAGTTGCAGAATCTAGGTTTCCTCTGTGAACTAGGATTAATCTGAGTAGAGTTCTTCATATTATTTCAGATGCAAGAATGAAAACGTATATCTGTAGGTTGCAATAGAGCCCCTGCAGATTCTGCTGCAATTGTTTTTGTGCAAGAGTGCAGTTTAATAATATGCATACTTCAAAACAGAAAGAGCTGAATTAGAGTATCAGAATTCAGGAGCAAACGATTGTATCCACTGATTGTTGTCGATTGATGTTGATGGCCTGAGTTAGAATCTCGATTTGGAAGAATTCAAGATTGATTGGCTGAATTTAGCTACTGTATAATTGAATTCACAGAGCAGTTGCAATAGTTCCAGAATTCAGCTTTGCTTCTTCCTGCCTGCTGATGCAACAACAATATCCGTGATTTGTAGACTTGATTTGCTATCAGAGATGCTTCAGAATTAGCAATTGAGAAACCAAGAATCACCAAGAATTGAATTTTGTATTACTGAAGGGGCCATATCAATTATAATCAGCTACATTCTGTTGCTGTTGGCTCCAAGAATTTGTTTAAGACAAGAATGCATCAAGAAATTCTGATGCAAATTGCATGAATAATCACGAAAACAAGAAATTATTATCAAGTAAAAGAATGCTGAATTGCTTAAAATTATTGCTGATGCAGAAAACAGAATTGTTGCTCCAAGTTACTGATGCAAAACTGTGCAAGAATTCAAAGAAAGCTGGATCTATAGCACATAAACTTAATGCTTAGGGTGTTTTCAGGGGAAAAAATTATCGTTATTTGGCGATCAAGAATTAAAATTGCCAAGAATTAAAATTCGCACCGATGCCAGATTGTTACAAGGTAGCCTTGAATAGACTAAAACACAACTAGAACAAGAAGAGGCAGAAAGAATTAGAGGAATAGTAGGAAGGGGGCTAGGGCAAATTAGAACAGAAGGAAAAGACAAGGGAGGGAAGGCAAGAAATCTAACCCAAGAAGGACTATGCACTCATATCATCAATTACTTCATGCACCAAATCTATCATATCACAATAGGATCAAGGTTTTAGAATTTAAAGATTCTCCATACTCTCAATAGCTATATATCATTTTAAAAGTAATAAATGAAAGAGACGAGATCTTCATCTTAGCTTTACATATAATTATTAAGATCAGTTCACTTATACTTTATCACATAAAGTTGATAATAAATTTTTACATTAATAAATTATTGAACTCTTTGTTTGGATTCGCGACGAGAAAAAATGATAACGTATAATAATAAGTAATCATCATACAATAAAAAAATACATAAATTTTACGTAAAAATCCTATTTAAAAATGATAAATTTTACGAAAAGCCATGAGACTTAACTTTTGAATTATCATTATTTGATGGTAGTTCGTTTGCAATAAACACATCAATTCCACATTTTGTTGCACCACAAACATAGGAAAATAGAATAATGAACAACAAAAAATGCAAATAGATCAAAACTACGGTTAAATATGTCCATATAACGACAGGAATAACAAAATTTAGAATAATAAAGATCAGAATATGATTCAAAATCCAACAAATTGTTAAAATCTTCTCCCTTTCCATTTTCTCTCTTCCAATTCTGTGCTCAAATGCCATTTAAAAATGACTCACGTAACTATTTTCAAAACATAGTAAGACGTTTAAAATCACGGCCAGCATTCATTCGAACATTAAGAGCAAACTATCCTAACGAACATACGTCATTCTTACGTACACATTGCATAGCCATTTTATCCAACCAATATACATATCGTGCATTATATGTGAATATTTTATCTAAAATGATGCACATATATCCATCATGTGTGTATCAAGAATAATTTAACTGTAACAAATATATATGTCTGTGTGAGGGCATAATATTCACAATAAAGTGACTCATTCCAACAATTATGAGGATAAATCTCAACCATTATAAGAATGAAGAAGCCTAGTGCATGAAAAGACTACAACAAAGCATAAGTTTTTTGTGAGGGGAAATTACTAAACACCAATTTCCTCATTTTAAATGCAGTCACAGACGACACAGCTACCAAATCACTTAATGTCAATTTATCTACATAACTCAGCTACAAAACCACCTCCCTGCAACCACGCACCCCATGAACAATCCTGTTCAAAGAATGATCCTCAATCCTCAGGTATAAAGGGATAATAAAGCAAAGAAAACGAAGAACAGATCCTCAATAAAGAAGAAAAGTCTTTCTTCTGCCATTGACAGAGCGACAATCTAATGAGCCATGATCAAGCAACGATGGTTATGCAAATAGAAACAACAATCAGCAGATCATCCTAAACAATTTCAATGGAAGACACCGATCTGATAGGATCGAGTTTAGCTGTGCCTGCCTTCTCCGAGTGGTATGCAACCAAAGCCTTCACAACTTGTCCAAATTTCCTCCTGTAAGTCGGAAGCTTTGAGATGCTTCTCATCATACCCGACAGCCTGCAGAAATTATATTAGTATCAGTGAACGAGATTTGCCCTTCAAATCATCATCTTTATACACGAAGCTTTGCTGCTCAAGAAGGCAAAAAATGCAATCAATTTGGTGGGTTCTATTATGGTTATCTTAAACATTATACTCTCTTATTTTCTTCATGATTGAGATTATTTTAAAAGTAATAGATAGTAGAGATTAAGATAGTATTTTAATACATTATTTTAATTTTAACCAATCATATTTTAAGGATAGATCTTAACCATTAAAAATATATGAAAGTATGATATTTGAAAAGATCATAACAAAACCCCTATTTGCTATAACGAGTAGTATTGACTGAAAAACACAAACCAAATACAATTCGACAACCAGACAAGAATTGATCAAGTTTTACCCACGATGAGATTGTTTGGTTAAAACCCACACCAAAAATCAAAATTGGGTTTTGTGTACTGTCCCAACCCAAACCTAACATATAGCCTTTTTTATAAGTAATATCATAATACAACATACCCGAAAAGAGAGAGTATATTAACTTTACAAATCTTAGAGGTAAAGTGTATACCTGTCTAGATGATCAAGGTCATAACACATCATGTTGGTGTTCATTTTTTCTATCTTGCATAATTGTTCTATTAATTAACCTTTTATGTTTCATTTTGTTTTATATAATATAGATCATGGTTTTGGAGAGACCAATGCTTGATAAATTACTTGATATTAGTGTTTGAAATTGGAGAGTTTAGAAGATTTCAGTTTCCTTAAAAATTTAAAATTTAGAACATTTATGTGTTTGCCTAATAATTGAAATACTGTATTTTGTGTCAACTTATGTCAAATATTTATTAGTAAAATACAAGGATATGAGAAAGAGGGTCATTAACAGGCGCTTCATTAGTAAAGGCCGATTGACATCAAGTGGGTGTAGTAGCTCTCCAAACCAAACGGGTGGGTAACATCAAAGAAGAGAAAATTCCTAAATCATCAAAAAGAAAGAGGGAGGTCAATATAATGTTCTAACCAGATGTTACATTCCCTAATCAAACATGTAATGCAGCTTCATCACACCAATTTGACCATTCCAGTAAAATTACAAATATAAATGAGCACAAGATAGCATCCCCATAAGAGTTTCAGAATGTGTAGTTGGCAGGAAATTAAAAAGGGAAAAGCAAACCCAACAGGATGATATGCAACTAATGATGCAAATTTCGGCTGTTATGTATCAGTATTAGAGCCTCAAATACCGATATTTTTCGATACCACAACAATAACGAGATATGTTTCCACGTAAACAATATATTGCAATATACCAACCTATACAGCCAATATATTAGGCGATAAAACCCTGTCAGCTTATGACTTTTAAAAATTTTGTTTCTTTCGATATATCCGACACTGATACGTATTGTTTAATCAATATGACCGCATCTAATACCAATATTTTTGTTTATGTATGCAATACTTGGGGTAAAACACAAGATTCGTAGGCAGGGCATAATCCAAAAGCTGATGCAACATTTGAGAGTGAGAATGGAGTAACGACAATCCAATTCTTACTTTTCTTCTTACTTTGAGTGTGGACATATAAATCACTTTGTATGGGAGGGATGCAAGTTGAAAGCTCAAGTAGATGAGACAAAACTATTATCTCAACTTTTTTATTATAGGTTTGAGGATAGAGAACTTTGGCAGCTGATCCTCTCTAAAGCTGTTTTATACATCTTTTGTATAATTCCCTCATCGCACTACATCGAAGGCAACTTGGTAGAAGAGGAAAAGAACAAGATGGAAAATTGTGACAGTTAATAAGATGAAAATTTAAGCATTGCAATCCACGTAGTCAAAGGCAAAGAAAGAAAGCAGAAAGAGACGAGGCAAATGGAGGTGACAAAGTGTGAATACAATGGTACGAAAGCTTGATCCTTGAAAATGACCCAAGAAACGGGAGCTATTTTATGTGGTGCCTTGTGATTCTCAAGATAATCGTATATTTTTGTGTGAACAATTAAATTAAAACCTTAAATTGATACGATCATACCTGAAAATATCAGGCGTTATTGTAAATATATGCTAATATGTATTAGAATTGGGCCAACTAATACTGATATTTTCCGATACCACAATAATATCATAATATATTTTCATATCAGTAATTTATCATAACACATCTGCAAATATTAAAAATATCGATAGATATACCTAATATTTGACCGATATAATATTGTCAACTTACAATTTTCATTTTTTTTTTCTGAATGACATATCGATATATATTGTCAAATATGTCAAATATCAATATGACCACAATCGATACTATATTAATATTTTCATTCATAATTGCATTGAATATGATTTTCATCCTCTCATTCTTAATTCCCTTGAAACACACGCAACAAACCAATTGCCTTCATTCACAACATGATCAAAGTGCAAATCATCATCTCATTATGCCATTACATTTTGGGACAAGAGAAGAAAGAATTTCTATAAAACAAAGACATACCTTCTGCTGATGCCTTGAATTTGTGCAGCTCTAAGAGGATCTTGAGGCATGGAACCACCGTTTTCCCAAGCCTCCATACGCTCGGTATTACTTCCAAAAACAACAACTTTCTCAAGATATCGAATCTCATGCTCACTCAATTTTATGACCTGTATCTGCTCCTTCAACACCATCAACGGTTTGAAAAACCATTCCAATATTTTATCTTGGGGCCTGTCTTCATTCCTGATGACCACATCATCAAGCAGCATTATACCATCTGAACCTGATTTAATGGAGCGAAGGAGATTCTGCAAGCATGAATAAGAAGGCAACCCGATACCAACAATGGCTGCTTCATGGCCAGTCTTTGCCTTCAACCATTCCGAGAGGTCAGCCAGGGTGATTACATTAGCATCAATGAGTTCCTTTCCCCTTGCTTCGCAAGAATGCATCAGTTTTCCCCATATCTGCAGTCATTCCAGCAACAGTAAGAAAATGCGTGTAAAACTGAGTAATTTTGAGTCATATGTGGTTAGCAGGGAGGAAAACTAAGGAAAGCAAAAATATGAAAAACTATGAAAATTTGTGGTGATCTCTAGTTATATTTTACATGCTGGACTCAACAATTTTTTTATCCAAAACCCAAGGAAAAACTGTAGAAACATCTTATAAACCTTGGGGTCTCATAAAGAAAAATGTTAGATTTCCACATGTTTACATCATGCAAACCAAATAAATACATTTCATTAGTTTATACAGTTTTCATATCCACAATTTTAAACAATTTTACCTTTCCGTAGTTTTTTCATAGTTCTTCTCACTAAAAGTTAAACTAAACACACATTATTGATGTAGGGAGAAGGGAAAAAGTAGAGAGAAGAACAATAGAGGAGTAGAGATAAGAATAAAGGCTAGAGGGGTAGAGACAAGGAGGAGAAACATCTAAGGGAGAGAGAGGGAAGGAAATCACAATTGCTCAAATGCAATCAATTTCTCAAATATTCATTCATCAATCATCAATGCCATCATCTATACAATAGAAGTAGGATTCTTATATAGATAATCCGAATTCTAAACTAAATTGGAAAGAAATATAGTTTCCTAACTAAAT
>JAODPA010131974.1:0-16777 GCA_025585075.1 Nepenthes mirabilis | reverse complement strand
CAAGCTAGGATTCTCGGCTTCTGAGGACGTCCCTGTGGCTGATGGCCCCATTCCTGGTGCAGATATTGTGTGCCATGACCCGTCGTTTCCTCCATCTGATGGAGTGACACCAGAGTTGGATCCTGCGTCTGTTATCGACCCGGATATCACGCCCAGCCCTATCTCTCGTATTTTAAAAAAATACGTTGGTAGCGCTGTTCGAGCTAAGGAAAAAAAAACTCGATGCAAGTTAAAGCCCTGCAAATCTTAGTGATTTGCAATGGGTGTTCCTTTTGCCTGTCAAAAGGCTGGAGTGGCATGAATTTGTTAAGGGCGGTGTTGAAGTTTGTTGGCTGGGGTGGTCTTGCGCCTTTTGAAAGCCGGAGTGATTGTGGTGCCTTGAGGGCCGGAGTTGCCTTGGGTGTCTGGATGTCGGAGTTACTCCAAAGACGGAGTGACTTTGGACGGAGTTACTTGGGCCGGAGTGTCTTTGGACGGAGCGACTTTGGACGGAGTGACTTGTTCGGAGAGTCTTTGGACGGCTTTGGATGGAGTTGCTTTGAACGGAGTGGCTTTGGAAGGAGGTTGCTCTGCTCTCTTTATTTGGGGGACGAAGTGCTGTTGCTCTTTTTTTTCCGGAGTGCTGTGGACGGAGTACTTTGGACGGAGTGGCCTGCTAAGTCTGATGTCCTTTTGACTGATGAGGCCTTGTGCCTCTTGATGGACGGAGTGCTTTCTATGCTCTCTTTCAGAACGGAGTGTAGTGATGATTCCGGAGTGGCTTGCTGAGTCTGCAATTTTTTGGCCTGAATGGCCAGCTGCGAATTGGGGCCGGAGTGGCATTTTCCGGAGTGCTGATTTTGGGCTGGAGTGGAAAGATGAGAGTTGTGACCGGAGTGCCAATTTTCTGGAGTGTTTCAAATTCCGGTGTGCCTTTGCATCTAGTTTCCGGTTTTCCTTCTCTATGATGCTGGGGTGGCTTGCTTTTGGAATGATTTGCTCGTGCTTCCGGATGGGTTTTTCATTTACAGTAATCAAATATTATTGTAATTTTATTTTATAATGACTTTTGTCATGGGTTAAGGGGTTCCCTTTTTTCTATGTTTCTTTTTCCAAGTCGGCATAACACTTGAAAATAAACATAGTTTTCTTGTACATTTTTCTTTAATTTAATGCAATTAATTACTTACCAAAAAAAAGAAGTACCCACTGTGGCTGTTGACGGTTCTGTGTGCCCGTAACATCTGGTGGTGCTCTCTTCCTCGCGATGTTTGACCATTGGGATGCTGCCTTGTACAGCATTTGATGTATGCGTGTGTGTACAGCAGTTGTGGTGTTGAAAATTAAGCTGCTGATGGTTGCATGTGTCAGGCAATTGCTGCGGTAATCTTGGTTGATTTTTTCTGGCTGGTTGATGGTGCTGTAGCTGTTCCTGTTGGTGGCTGTGTGTGAAATTTGAGCCTGTTTGGCTGAGATTTTCCGTATGGTGGCTGTGTGCTTTCCCCCGGTTTTGTGAAGTAATTTTCTTTCTATTTCTATGGTTTATGTAGAATGTTGGGCTCCTAGAGACTCCTTTTGTAATTACGTTTGTACTTGTTGCTCGGGGTATGCCCCAACGGATTTTGTTTTATCCCCAAGTCAAATACTTGGCGATAAAACATTGTTGTTGTAATTTTTTCTCCCATTAATCTAAAATTCTTACTTACCAAAAAAAATCCACATCTTTAGAGGCATAAGCCACCTCCTTCAAGGTAGAAGAAGCATCATCAGGGCCAGAATTAGGTAAAGGGGAGGGGCCAGGTTCGAGCCTTAGTGGTGGGATAGACTCAGGTTGGATTGTTAACGAAGGGGTAAAACCATCATCGGACGCATTGCCCTCAGAAACCAGTGGTAGAGAAGGAATTTTCAGCTTGGCCTTCGGATCCTCTGCCACCATAACAGGGAAGCTCTGAATGGAACTACAGTCCATCGAGCTACCATTAGTCTTCCAGTGATAGGTAACCTCCACCTCAACTATCGATATAGACATCTCGGAGCCCATAGAAATCCTAATCTTATCAGGGAGGATAACATCCCTATCCACTTCCACGCACAACCTTGCGGCGTGCATATAATCCATTCTTGCGGTTCGTGGATCAAGGCAGAGTGGACGCCCACACGACTAGCGATCCAACTCAAACCCAGCGGTGTCCAAAAATCAAATGGAACATTAAAGAGACTAATCCAGACTGGAATAGTCTTAAGGGACTCCTTGTTGAAGATCATTCCAGGAGACCAACGTTTGAGGAATAAGGATTTCCTCCGGAAAGACCAGGGGCCGTGTGCCAAGCAAGCTGACATTTGAGCCTCAGAATCGAAACAGAAGAAGAAAAATCCCTTGCCATTTGAAGCAACGTGATTAATCCCAAATCTAGCCCAGAGTCTACTCGCAATGGAGCTAACAGCCAAATAATGAGGAGGCTTATCGATGAAATACCCAACCAGAGTGGAGCCCCAAAACTCAAGACTCTGCTGAGAAACTTCCTCCGGAGGAGAAATTAGGGAATCGACGCCGTCGAGAGAATGAGGAGGGAAGTATTTTAGGGTGTCAAATGGACGAACACACCGGCTCTGAAGAGAACGCGACCTAGAACCAGATATAGGCAGAGAGGACGAACCATATTTTTTCATGGTGACGTCCGCCCAAGACGGAGGAGCAGCACCATCCTGCACAGGGTCATTCTGGAGATCATCGGATTTCAGGGAAGACAGAAAAGGAGCATCTGGAGCCAGAGATAGGGAGACCTCCGAACGCCTTAGCTGCGGGAAGTCTTCGACCAACCCCTTCGATTGCTGTACGGAGAGCGAATGAGAAGGATTACCAAGGGAGGTGAGGCCAAAGGGCAGGCCAGAGGAGACCCCCGGATGCCCGGCCATGGCCGGCAACAGCGTTGCCGAAGACGGGATGAGCGCCTGGATTGAATTCGAATTTGAAATCGAGGAGAGAAGAGAGAGTTTCTCTAACCTATGCACTGCTATATTCTCATAGGGCCAAGGCTCTCGGAGAAGCCTTGGGTTTTTTGGATTTTTTCTTTTTCCGTGATTTTGATGGCAACCAAGATTTACACTCCAGATCCATCGCCTCATTGACGCATAAAAATTTCTCTGTAGAGTAAACAATAGCCCGCCCCACGGAATTTTCAGCATAAGACACACAAGGGTTTGGGGAGCCCGAGTCGATATGCTTGACCGAAGTCAAGCCATACTTTTTTATTATACACTGGATAGAGATAGAAGTACTCTCACTATCTGTTTGAGTTTTAGGACCAAACCCTTTGGGGAGCGCATCAGGAGGGCCATCAATACGACCGGTGGCATTTGAAAGGCAAATCGAACGTCCAGGTGCTAGAGACAACAAAAAAGGAGCTGAGACCAAATCAGCCACCTCTTCATCTGGGTAAGGTGGGTTTAACACAGTGGAATCATCCACCGTGTCGAGAACAGCCTCACTGTCTTCATCGGATGTCAACCTACAGGGCAACATGGCAACTCCATCAGCCACAAAGTTCTCAAGGCCAGAATCCAGTCCAGGATCCCGGATCACAGCAAATTGAGCTGGAGATTCTGAATGAGTAGCATGAGACCGCTCATTCAACTGAGCGCATACTGGCATCATAGTAGGACAGGGGGGGCGATTTGGGGGCAAGATCCGGAGGATCCATCACAGAAACCACAGGAGCAGTAAGCGCATCCAGCTTAGTTTGAACCAAATCGGGCATCAAGCCATTCAGGTCCGAAGGAATCGGAACAGCATCAAGAGGATCCAAATCAGGAGAATCAGTCGGCAGGGGCTCACATGGTCATTGTCCTAGATGCATGCGGCTGATTTAGAGCGGCCTAGAGAAGAGCTACGCCCTCCCCTAGTCCGTGAACCAGGCAATTCCACCTCTACAACCGTAGTTACCTCCACCTCATTTGCAGGGCAATTTTGGAGAATCTTGGACGGGAGCACCGCATCGGGCGTGATTTCGACACACACACGAGCAGAGTGCAAATGACCAATTTGGCAGTGAAAGAATCAAGGTGGAGGGGTTTACCCACTACGCTACTAATCCAACTGATTTTTTTTTGTAAGTAATTAATTGCATTAAAAAATAAATAAAATGTACACACAGCTACTAATCCAACTGAGCCCAAGAGGGGTCCAGTATTCAGGAGGAATGTTTTTCAATTTAATCCAAACAGGGAAAGAATTCAACTGCTCTCTAACCAGAGGCATACCCAGGAGCCACCGCTTGAGAAAAAGAGAATTACCTCGGAAGGTCCACGGTGCTCTGGCCAAAACCGCTGCTGAATTCACGTCTAAGGAAAATCGAAAGAGAAAGAGTCCGTTAGCACCCTTCGCAATATGACAGAGGCCAAATCGATTTTTTTTTTTTGGTAAGCATAGAGGCCAAATCGATGCCAAATCTGACGAGCAATATTGGCCACGGCATGGAAATGAAGGCCCTGACCAGAGAAGCACCCAAGAGGAGTCGATTTACAGGTCAGCCGGCTCTGTTGAAGCACTTCGGGGGGGGGGGGGGCGATATACGCGCAACTTCACCATCTACAAACAGTGGAGGGAAAAATTTCAGGCCAGGAGAAGGAGTGAAACCATGGATTTTCACGGTTTCAGACCCGGATGAGCAGGACGAGACCGGATTAGAAACTGGGCATGAAGCCGGCAAGAATCCCTCCACAGGAGAAACACCGGAAGGGATAGAAAGGGCATCCGCACTCAAAGGAAATTCGGGAGAAGAGGATGGGGTTTCCAGAACTTTGTGGGAGATGGAAGAAGAGGGGTAAGCTTTGGCTCTGCGGGGGGCATCCGCGTTTGTTTGGCCGGTTTCATGTCTTGGAGGCATGGCCGCTTGGGCTCTGCGGATGTGGTCTGCAGCCTGGGACGGGTAAGCTTCTACTGCTAACCGGTTTCGATCTTGTTGCTTGCTGACGTGGATTGCTTGGCTGACCTGTTTTCTGCTTCGTGGGTTGCGGTATTGGTCGGATTGGTTTCTTATTGTTGGCCGATCTAGTTCCATCTATTGTGGCTTGCTGTAAAAAAAAATCCCGTTTCTCTCTCTAGGGTTTCAATCCCGTTTTGCCTTTGCCGTTCTCAGTCATTGGCGGTTCCGGCTATTGCCATGGCCGGCCTTGTTACGGTGTCGTCGGAGCCCCCCGCTCTCTCTCCCATGTCTGATTTGGGTTCTTTTTCCTCGAAGTTGTGCGTCCCCAAGGTTCTGTTTGGCACTGGTGGTGCTGCCGCCGATGCATTCAAGCCAGAACTCCAATTGAGTTCCCACGTAGGTGGCTTTGGGCGCCATCTCTCTGACGGCGCTGGAATGGTTTGCCTTTCAAGGCAATCGATTCGGTCTCCTCGTCCCCATTGCTCCTCTCCATGCCATGTTTCTCCACACCCACCCATGTGTTCGGGCCCCTCATCTTCCCCTGCCACCCATTCATTCCCTCCTCTTCAGACTTTTTTTGGTAAGCAAGTATTTTGGATTATTGGGAAAAAAATTACAAATTTGATATTTTATCACCAAGTATTTTGACTTAGAGATAAAACACAATCCGCTGGGGCATACCCCGAGCAACTAGTACATTCAAAAGTACATAACAACCTCTAAGAGGCCAACTTTTTACAAAATCAATAGAATTGAAAATTAATACATCACAACCCAGAGGGGAAGCGCCGCTTTCCAACCCCCTGTAATCAAAAAGCACACCGGCACAAGATCACTCCGGTACATTGCACTCCGGCCAAAAGTACTTCGAAAGATGCACTCCGGACCAAACACGCACTCCGGCAAAATATCACTCCGGCACATTGCACACCGGCCAAAAGCACTTCGGAAGATCACTCCGCAAAATGCACTCCGGAAGTTTCCACTCCGGATTCTGCAGCACTCCGTCCCAATCACTCCGTCCTGCGCCACTCCGTTCGATTCACTTCGGATTCAAAGCACTCCAGATTCATTCACAGTCCAGCCGAAGAAGAGGAATAGGCAAAATGCACTCCGGCAAAAGTTCACTCTGGCAATTTACACTCCGGCCCAAAGCACTCCGGAAAAATACACTCCGCAAAATGCAGTCCGGAAATTTCCACTCTGGACATTGCATCGCTCCGTCCCAAGCAGTCCGTCCAATGCACTCCGGTTTCAATACACACCAGCAAACGTTTACTCCGGCAAAAATTGCACTCCGAAATTTACGCACCACAAGATGCACTCCGGAAATTTTCACTCCGGCACAATGCACTCCGGCGAATTGCACTCCGGACAATTGCATTCCGGACAATTTCACCAACATATGAATTCATCTCCTCACTGCAGCCCAGTGATAGCCAGAAGGCAACATTGCTAAATCACATTATCAGCAACATACAGTAGCACGGCAGTAGCGCGCAGCAGGTGAGACAGCAGTATGCTTCAGCACCAAATCTAGCATCAACCTTCTTCGGCTGTTGAAAAGCAAAATTTATGAAGCCTTTTGTCCAAGGCTCCAGCTGCACCAAGCAGAAAAGCGCACTCCCAAGGCAGTTTGCAGCACAGCCACGATGGACACTCCCAGAGGGAAGCAAATCAGCTAATCACTCATGAACATTTCCAGAGTTCAGCAGGAGAGCAAATATCACCCAGCTGTACAATCTACCAGACAAACCCATTGAAACAACAGGCCAAAACCAAGCAAACAGTACGGACTACCACCGAGGCGTTCATCCTCAGCATCCTACGGGCACCACCAGCACTATCATTAGGCAAATGCCGAGCATAGTCATTATAATCTGTCTACGTGCCTTTGTCCAGTTCCAAGAATCAGAATGCTTCAAGCCATATTTCTGGGCAATCCGAGAGACAGAATCGGGAGTAAAATCAGGATCAATTTCAACTGACAAATTAGGAGGCGAAGCCAACGTAGCTGCAGCTACCAATGGGTGAGTGTGCACTGCAGAGTCCACCTCACCGCTCTCACCAGAGACACCAGCAACAGGTAGAGGATTCCCAGAAGGCGGCCAGATTGCAACTCCACTAGCCTGGTGGACAGGAATGCAAGGCGACAAGCCCTGCACAGCAGCCACATTCCCAGAAGAAGGTCCCACTGGTACACAGGAAGCCTTAGAGCAACATGGCAGGTGAAGATCAGGGCATTTCAGGATACTATTATCATCAGAAAATGAAGAAATGGCACGGGCCAATGGATCACCAGCACTAGGATCCACATTGGGCAGAGCGTGGACCAATCCACGCCCCAAGTCACCGGGCTGCACTGCTTCAGCCACTGAAGCCTCAGAGCCCTTAACCGGGCAGCCAGACAAGGGGATCGAGCTGACATCTTGAAATTCAGATGGAGCCTTGTTCAATAAACTATCTACAACATCAACCAGGGAGTACTTGCGGGCAATCCGCGCGATAGACTCCGGAGAAGAACCATCGACCCCCGGAATAAGGCCAAACTCATCTGAAATAGCTACTCCATTTGACCCATCAATCTGGTTAAAATGGCTCGAAACGGCTTCCAAACCAGCAATAAGAGGGCTGATGCGCCCCCATAGAACCATCCTCCTTTGGGACGTAGTCTAGGGTTGTTATTGGCCTATGAGGAGAGCCGGCAGCATGATCAGCCACACACGAAGCACCCACATCCAAGACAGGGTGATCAGTGTTAGTGGCAACATTAGCAAGCTCATCATTCATGGACCCAGAGAGAGCCCCATCATCCGCAGAAACATCCCCAGCTGAAATAGAGCACACAGCATAGGTTGTCTGAATAGGAACTGAATCAATTAATTTCGAAGGCATTGAAGATACCATCCCACGTGCTGAGCATTCAACAATGGCAGGACTACATGTCTGCTGATCCAAATACCCATCATCCATAGCAAAACACCACTAACAGAAGAGGAATCAACCTTCCTAACAGGGGTCCCCGCATCAGGAGATGTAAATTCAACACCTACTTTAGACAAAACAGGGGTGGGTTTTATGGATGTTTTTTTTTTTGGTAAGTAAGTGTGTATTTTGGATTTATGGGAGAAAAAATTACAAAACACTATGTTATAACTCCAAGTTTTTTGACTTGGAATTAGAACATAAAACGCTAGAGCATACCCCGAGCGACAGGTATATCAGATAAAATCACAAAAAAAAATCCTCTAAGAGGAGCGATCAAACGAAATAGAAAATGAACACTGTCATTTTACATAAGCATGATACCCACAAACTAAATGCACCCCAAGGTTTCAATCAGCCGGAAGCAATCGGCAGCTGCATCACGCCCACCGCCCCAATGTCATCAAAAAACTGCAGCAGCAGCAAAACTGAAATGATCATCATGGTCTGCTTCCGATAGCTGCACAGCACCATCATGAAATGCAAAAATCACAAATGCCCCAAATTATGAGCTGATTGCAAGGCAACATCCATAACATGGAACGCCAAAACCGGGTCACAGCAGCACGGAAATTGCCAAGTGACGAAACCGCAGCCGCCGGTTCAGCTGCTATTTAGTTTGGCAGCCATCAACAGCACCAAAGCTCGCTCACAATGGGAGAGACATGGAGCATTCAGAGAAAATCCCAGACAGCCATCACTTGCATCAACAAAAAGCATCAGCAAACTGAAGTATACATCAGGAACAACACCCGAACACAGCATCAATCTGCAAACCAAACAGCTACAACACTGAACTATAGACAACCGGATGCAACAGCAGCAACAGAGGTCCCAGCTGTTTCCAACACCCAGCAGTAACAGAGAGAGGAAGCACCGCTCCAACCCCCTACATCCGAGTCCACCAGCTACTGAAATTTACCAGCAGCAACAAAAAATTTCCACTTAGCAGGCCCAGCATCAATCTCGCAGGCCAGCAACAACAACATGGCACAATCGGCTCAAAGAATTACCAACCAGCAGCATTGGCCAACTACACCAGGACAGCACCAGTGCAACAAAAAAACAAACAGCAGATAGATGCCAACAATGAAGCATCTTCCTAACCAGCAATTCCGGGTCAATCAGCAAGGACCTGCCCCAGAGAATCAGAAGACAACACGTGAAAAATTGCACAACAACTGCCAGATCAACTGCCATTAAGATTGATAATCAAAAATGCCCATCCAATGCCAGCAGACCAGACAGCAGAAACCACGAGCTCATCAGCAGCTCTCTCAGCATGTAAGCCCAAAACATGAGCAACCAAAGGCAGCAGCATCACAATTATGATCCCGCAAGGGAAGAAAATGACGCATCAGCAAGGGGGAGCAAAACTGCTAACCCAGGCCTCAGCACATGAGCTGCCTCCCCCAACAGAAACAGCAAGGCAAGGCAAAGGTTCGCTCAAAAGTGGGAGAAAATCAAACCAGCTTACATCAATTCCATGTAAGCGTTCCAAACCAGCACCCTTCTGCATCAGAATCATCCCTAGCCATGCATCCGCAGAACAGAGGAGACCCACCCTAGCCACAAGGCAATTGCATAACTGCCTGCGGGAATTGAAATGCAACCTATCAGATAAAGAGCCAGCCAGAACCGACCCAACTGCCGGTCATATCAGCAAAGCTGCCCAATCATTTGAGCAAGCATTGCAGAACGAGCATTGCAACGAACCGCACACTCAAAAATCTGCCAGCAAGGAATTTCAGCGTCCAAACAAGACCACTCCCAGTTCTTAGACACTCCAGCCTATAGTTCCAGCCAAAAGCAAACCAGGCTCCCCCCAACCCAGCTTACAGGGAGGAACGAACAAGCAGAGAGGCTTCAGAAACCAGGCACAGGGCGTTCGTCAGCGTCAATCCCAGCGAGCAGCACATAAGCCTCGGCCATCTGCTCCCAAAATCACGGGACGCAGCAAAAATCAGAAGCACCAAAGCCGAAGCTAACTAAAGGAACCCTGAGACAGAGCACTCGGCCACAGCATCCCTAGCAAAGAAGCCAAGGCAAGCCCGGATGCGAGAAGCCCTAATCAATCGAGGGACGAAGGAAAAGAGATACCATAGCATGAGAAGAGTCCCAGACAGAAGCAGAGACCCAAACGGAGCAAGACGCATCAGATGCGAACTTGGCTTCTGCAGAAACCCCAATCGAATTTTGGCGGACAGAGCTTCGTCAGGGAACCAGAATCTGCATAAAACGAGGTCTCAACCGAAGACGAAACCTCAGAGGACCCCGGCAAATCCAGAGCAGAGGTCTGGAAGGAAAACGTCTAGTGTCGGAAGGCAGCAAGCGGCCGGGCAGAGCACCCAGGAGACCGGCCAAGGCCGGCACCGGCGCCGCCCGGCCAGGGGAGTAGCGTCGAAGGAGGACGCGGGCAACCGCTGAAGCAAGATTCAAAATTCGAAAGAAATTTTGAAAATGGTAGAGAGAAGCGAGAGCTTCTCGGGTTTTATGGACGTACACCCACCCACTTCAACAGCAGGAACCGGGGCCTTAGGCAGATTCTTTAATCTGCTTGGAACAGAGTAATAGGCAACATCAACCTCCATCAGCTTGGCAGATGAAGCAGCACCCGACATAATCCTGATTTTAGCAGGTTGAGGATCACCCTTTTTCATCTCAACACAAATTCTGGCCACATGAAACCGATCCATCATGGCAGTATGGGGATCACACAGGATTGGTTTGCCAATCCTACTAGCGATCCAACTTAAACCCAATGGAGTCCAATATTCTTTAATTGTTAAGGGTAAGTTTTTTATAGTGACTGGCCCCACCGCACTGCAGCCCCATAACCCAGAAACCCCGAAGGATTTTTTGGGAGGCACAGAAAGCCAATGGAGTCCAATATTCAATTGGAACATTTGTCAACGAGATCTAAATAGGGAAAGACGTGAGAGATTCCTGGTCTAGAGTCAAACCCGGATACCATCTCTTGAGGAAAATAGGGGATTTCTTGAAGGCCCAGGGGCCACGAGCCAAACAACCCTCCAATTGAGACACAGAGTCAAATTGAAAGAAGTAAAATCCTTTTTCATTGACAGCAACGTGACGCAACCCAAATCGCGCCCAGACTCTCCTAGCAATGGAATTGACCGCCGAAAAGTGGGGAGATTTTTCAGGGAAGAAGCCCACCAAAGTGGCACCCCAGAAATCATAGCACTGCTGCACAACCTCAGCAGGAGGTGATAACGGGCTATCGAAGTCAGACCCAGCGCGAGGAGGAAAAAATTTAAGGGAAGCAAATGAGCGGAGACCCTTGTCCAAAGCAACTTGTGCCCAAGATTTTGCGGTACCATATACAGTTGCAGGCTTTATGATGGAATTAGAAGATACCTTGTCTGCATTAATCTTCACAGGCGACACAGGGGAGCGGATGTCCTTAGCTCCCGAACGAGGCGAGTCACAGCAGAGAGCAGCAGAACCGTCCGGAGGAATAGAAATGCCAACATCCGAGCCCTTAATCTGCGATAAGAAGCTGGCGTCAGGGCCATTAGGAGTGGCGAGAGAGTTAACGAAGCAACCAGCAGCCGTTTAGAGAGAGACGCTCTCTTCTCTCTCTACATTTTCAAATCGTCCCGCGTGCGATTTGAACTTTCGCCTTCGTCAACCATGGCCGATCACCTCATGCCTCTCTCGGGCCTCCTTCCGGGCGCCTCTTCCCCTGTTCCCACATCATCTCCTAAGGCTTCGCTGCCTTCGGCACCATCTCCTTCCCTCCCAGAAGGTCTGTTTTCGGGCTACCCAAAACCTAAGGGCTCCGTTTTCGTCTCCAATGGCCCTGTCAAAAGCTCCTCTAGTTGGGCTGAAATCGTACGCAAAGACAGTCGTGAGGAGCGAATGGAGCTGAAATTCTTCCCTTCGGTGGCCGGTGGGGATGCTTTGTCCATTATCTCTCCTCCGCCAGAAGTCATTGACCAAGGACAGACGGGATAGAGAGAGAAGGTCTCCCTTCTCTCTAATTTTTCAAATTTCGAATTTGAAATTTGAAGCGTTTTCTGCGGTGTCCCTCCTTTGGGCGTTCGGCCCTAGCGGCGCCGATGCCGGCCATGGCCAGATTATTGGTGGCTTCCAATGTTCCGACATCAGTCCATGATTGCAAAGGTCTCCCTGTTCCTCTTCTCCCTCTGAAACCGGTCACGAATCACGCCTCCTGGTCTGATATTATTCAGAACGGTGGTGAAAGCCTGAGTTCAGATCTGAAGTTCTTCCCTCCTCAGTTTGCGTTTGGAGCTGGTGATTGCATCTCTCCTCCCCCTGAGGTTCTTGACCAAGGAAGACGCATATGGGGTTCCTCCTTATATGGGTATTTCTTCGATGTTCCCCCTCACTTTCGGGCGGTTTCCTCCATCGTTCGTTTGCTCTGGTCTCGTTTCGGCCTGGTCCATTCTGCCTCCGCTGGCGATGGTTTTTTCCTTTTCCGCTTCTCTTCCTTGGCAAATATGGAGGAGTGCTTGAAGGTCGGGCCTTGGATGATAGCAGGGATAGCCCTCTGTCTCAAGCGTTTTCAACCTGGTATGAAGCTGTCCAGGGATTCGCATGATTCGTTCCCTATTTGGGTAAATTTTCGCAAAGTGCTGGTGGAATTCTGGTCGCCTTTGGGTCTGGCCTGGATTGCCAGTTCTATTGGGACGCCACTTCAACTTTGTCCCAAAACTGCAAAAATGGAGATGTTCGAAGTCACCAAAATTTGTGTTGCTGTAGATGCTGATGCTGCCTTACCTTCCAACATTGCCTTGCATTCCTACGGATCCAAAGTTGAGGTGGAGGTTGAATACTCTTGGAAGCCGTCCTAGTGTAGGCGATGCCTCCTGTTTGGTCAAATGGAGGCTAAATGCACGACTGTGAAGCGCATTTCTGCTGCTGGTAAACCTCTCAGTATGATTGCCCTGCCTAAATGTCGTTCCATGCCTTCATCCAGTTTGGTTGATTTACCTTCTGAGGTTAATTGCCCTGGCTTGGTTGAGGAGCTCTCTGCAACAGCTGTCTCTTCTCCTGTGCAGGTAAATGCAGATATAGAAATGACCCCTGCCCCTGTGTTGTTGGTTGAGGTTTCAAAACCCCAACATAATTATTCTTCTCTGCCTCTGAATTCTAGTAACGTTGTGGATGGTCTTGTCCTGACTGAGGATGACGTGAAGATGAGACCTGTTTCTGCTCCCTTTTCTGGGCCTAGCTCTGGCTCTGTTGGTGGCACTGCTGACTCAAAGGAGGAGGCGTTTGTCATCAAGGATCCGATGTTAATGGCGGTAGAATGCGGCTGTGCTATGCAGTCTGGCCCAGCTATTGACTATTCTGATGGTGCGGCGAAGTTCTCTACCCAGCTGGATTTGTCTGGAAGGGTTGAGGGGACTGAGGCTGGTTCACCTCTGTTGATGATGGATGGCTGTGTAGTTGAGTGCAGCTCGCCCGACTCTGAATTGGGTGTTGGCCCCCTTGCTGATGACCCTGTTGATGCCCCTGGCTCCTCATTTGATGAATCTGTGGTTCCGGTTGAAGCTGATACAGGGCCTGGGGATGTTTTGTTTGATGAGGATTCCTTCTCAAAATCCTCTTTGCAGTCCCCAGTGCCTGTCCCTGTCGAGATCCCTGAGGTGGTATATGTAGTGAAGCCATCTTGTGCTGATGTCGCTCGCCCTGTGGCGGAAGGTTTTGCATCAAAGCTGCCCCCTGTCTCCTCACATGCTCAGTGTGCTCCTGGTCTGTCCGCCGGGATTGATCCCGAGTTTACTCCTGATTCAATCTCCCAGATTGTTCGGAAACATGGTTTGATTCAGTCCAATCCTGCTGGATGTATTACCCCTACTTTGGAGGCCAACCGTCCAGTTTGCTCGACTGTGGATTCTGCGAAAACAATGCCTCCCAATGAATCTGGGCATGATTATGATCTGGCTTTGCCCATTGTGTACCCGGATTATGGTGCTGAGGACCCTACTGCAGTGACTCGTGCCTTCTCGGCAGCATTCAGGTCTCCTCTCTGAGGGAATGAGGATGAACTATTTGCTAGCCAGGCTATCAATGGGTGGCAACGAATGGCCAGGCGGCGTAATTCTGCACCCAAGAAAGCCCGGTCTCGTAAACAATGAATTTCTGTACTGTTGGTTCGTTCCTGTGCCAACGATTTTGGCAGCTTTTGTTTTGGTGTGGAGCATTGGGCCATGGATGCTGTGTTCACTTCGTTTGTATGAGCCAATGGTAGATGGCTGTGTATTCCTGTATGCTGGTTTGAATTGGCAGCTGCTGGTTGAGACAGACAGCTATGGGTTTTGAAAATTGGGGGTGCACTGATGTAGTTTATTGCACCTGGTCTTCTGGTTCTGTCTCTCCAGTTGGGGCTGAAAAGGTCCTCGGCTGGTTTGACATTTCATTTTGGCAGTGTTGTTGTAGCAGTTGGCGAATTGCTTCACTCTGATGTCTTTTTTTTTTTTTTGGTAAGTAACTGTGTTAAGGGTAAACTTTTTTAAGTGACTGGCCCCACCGCATTGCGGCCCCATAACCTAGAAACCCCGAAGGATTTTTTGGGAGCTTCACTCTAATGTTGCTGCTATGTGGACTCTGTCTTTGGTTCGGTACTGTTATGGTTCAGCTTCGAGGGGCTGGTGGGGATCTTGCTACTCCTTGCTGTTGATTGTGTAGATGTTGAAGTGCAGCCATCTTCGTAGCCGATGATGGAATGGCTGTTCTTGTATTTGGATTCCGGTTGCTGTGCTCTTACCTGGGCATGTGATTGGCGGACCGGCCTTCTGCTGATGGATTTCTCTGCTGATGTTTTGTTTGCAGTTGTCTTGTGCTCCCTGCTGTTGGAAAACTAGGGTGCTTCGGGTTGCCGGCAGATCCGATTTGATGTAGTAAGTTGATGCGGGTTGATCGGATGTTGTTTTTTTTTGCTCTTCTGCTAGATAGTTCCTCTTAGGTTTCTTGAGGAATTCTCTGATGTACCAGTCGCTCGGGGTATGCCCTAACGTTTTATGTTCTAGCTCCAAGTCAAAAAACTTAGAGTTATAACATAATTTTTTGTAAATGTTTCTCTCGTTAATCCAAAATACACACTTACCAAAAAAAAAATTGACCAAGGATAGGCTTTCTGGCGCTTCTCCCTGGTTGGATATTTCTGTGACTCTCCCCCTCATTTCTTGGCGGTCAAAGCCATTGCAAACAAAATTTGGGCCAAATTCGGTCTCACTCACTCTGCCGGCAACGATGATGGTTACTTCTTCTTCCGATTCTCATCGCAGGAGATGTTGGAAAAATGTCTTCTTGCTGGCCCTTGGACCATGGCTGGAAAGGCAATTTTCCTCAAACGCTGGAAACTGGGGATGCATCTTAATAAGGAGGAACATAAACGCTTTCCCATTTGGATCAAGCTCCTCAATCTGCCGATTGAGTATTGGACTCCGGCTGGGCTCAGCTGGGCGGCGAGTGCTGTAGGCATTCCTCTCCAGCTTGACCCCCGAACTGCACGTATGGAGAATATATCTTTCGCAAGAGTCTGTGTGGAAGTGGGAGTAGATGGGCCATTTCCCAAACGGTTCACCATTAAAGCCAGTCACGATTCGGATCCCATTGAGGTAATGGTGGAGTATAGCTGGCGACCTATCAGATGCAGTCGATGCCGTCGGTTCGGGCATGATGAAGATCAATGCCGTCCCAAGGATGCTAAGCCTCCATCTGGTATCTCCCGCTCCAAATCTTCCATTTATGCTCCTATGGTATATGTCCCTCTGGCCTCAACGTCTTGCCATGGGACCGTGGGTGCTGATTGTGCCCCTTCTGTGTCTTCTCCCCCACACCGAATTGATGCCCAGAAGGTTGCTGAGGGCCGAAGGGGTTGTTGTGGGAGTGGTCCTAGCATTGTGGAGGTGCCAGACCCTCAATATTCCCCTGGTTTGCGACTCTCCCCCTCATTTCTTGGCGGTCAAAGCCATTGCAAACAAAATCTGGGCCAGATTCGGCCTCACTCACTCTGCCGGCAACGATGATGGTTACTTCTTCTTCCGATTCTCATCGCAGAAGATGTTGGAAAATTGTCTTTGTGCTGGACCTTGGACCATCGCTGGTAAGGCAATTTTCCTCAAATGCTGGAAGCCGGTGATGCATCTTAATAAGGATGTTCTTATGCGATTTCCCATCTGGGTCAAGCTCCTTAATCTGTCGATTGAGTATTGGACTCCGGCCGGACTCAGCTGGGCGGCGAGCGCTGTAGGAATTCCTCTCCAACTCGACCCCCATTTTTTTTTTTTTTTGGTAAGTAAGTATTTTGGATTAATGGGAGAAAAAATTACAAAATCTATGTTTTATCTCCAAAGTGTTTTGACTTGGAGATAAAACATAAACGCTAGGGCATGCCCCGAGCACGTGGTACATCAGAAAATACATAAAACCTCTTGGATGACACCAAACGACAGATTAACAGAATATGAAATCTATCAAATACATGATCAGACACATCATCACTCGACTGGATCAACTCAGCAAAAACGAATTGCAGCATGCCCTTCTTTGCCGAACAGGGCAGAAGAACCATCGGCACTCCGGCTCAAGTGCACTTCGGCAAAAGGCACTCCGGCAATTTCACACCGACAAACATGCACTCCGGCATTTGCACTTCGGCATTTGCACACCAGCAAGAAAGCACTCCGGCGGATTGCACTTCGTCTCATTGCACTCCAGCATATATCACAGATCACTCAGGCAATTTCACTCTGGCAAAAAGCACTCCGGCATTTCTCACTACGGCAAAAAGCACTCCGCCAAATTTCAACACCGGCCAATTACACTCCTGCACACCGGATTTAACCTTCCAGCTGCAAATCTTCACTCCGGCTTATAAGCGACAAACCACTTCG